>JANHZT010003031.1:58016-73177 GCA_032468215.1 Stegonotus admiraltiensis
TCCCTCTCACAGTCACTGCTATTAAGCCTGGTTTCCCCCAGTTTATATGTGTGCTTTTGGTTTTTCTTACCTAAGTGCAAGACTTTACTTTTCTCTACATTGAATTTCATTTAATACTTGTTTAATGGATGAAGAAATGCAGCCTAAGACACATGGCATGGCCTAAGTTTTCAGGTAGCTGCATCCTCATTGATAAGATAATTGGCTCTTATGATCTGGAATATTACTAATTGAGAATATTTTTGGATTTTCATCCTCAAAACAAAATGCAAAATAATATTTCTATATTCCTCCCCACAGCTGAGAATAAACTCAAAATACACAGTATTCAAATAGTTTAAAAATTTGAAATAAAATGAATAGTTTTTTTTAAAAAAAATCAGGTTTGATACTTATTGTATCCTTTTGCTCCTCTGTTCTAAGGTCCTCTTAACTAACCAAGATTTCCTCTCTAGTGCATTGACATGCTGTCTGTTTGAGAAGATTTTAGAAGATTCAAAGCACCATGAAGGACTATATTGTCATTCTTTAACTCTACCCTACATATCATTGAGAAACTAATGTTTTCAAATTAAAAAGCTTTAACTCTCCATTATGTTAGCCTTGATAAATTATGTTGACGTATTTAATGTTAAAGTAAGCTGATATAACTAATAAGATGATAGTTAAAAATCAGGTTAGCAAGTTTATGGAGATCTGTCTCTCTAGACTGTTATTTACTATGGCTTTGAGGAAATGTTTCAGCTTTTATTTATACAGTAAATGCAAAACAAGAGTCAGATTTATTTTGTATGCTTGAGAGAATCTTACCTAGGAGAAAGTGTAGAAATGGTTATATAAAGGTTTTTATAATTAATAGAGGAAAAAAAGAATAAGACTGGTACTCAAGGTGGCATTCTGGAATTTGAAGCATTCAAATGGAGCATAGACAATGAAGTGAGAAAAGCCAGAGACCCTGATACTGCCTTTTCTGACAGTAAATAAATCATGCCATGCTCATTAAAGGCAAAGAAGTATTTTTCAGGTAGAGATTCGATACTGCTCTTGATTTATTTTATTTTAAATTCCAGACATAGGCCACAACCCTGACACCATCTATGCACAAGCAATTTCACCAGCCTCATATACCAAGACAGCAGGCAATTTTGAAAGAGTTAAAGGAAGTGAGGAAAACAGAAAAATGGAAGGAGGAAAGCAAAGAAATGGAAAATGTGTGGAATAAGGGAAGTTATCTCAACTCGCTAGGGAGTTAAATCCCTCTAAAGACAATTGGAAAGGATGGTCAAATATGTAACAATATGTTGGACTGACATTGAGAAACAGGAGGAAGAGTCACACCTAAAAATAGTCTGATAAATGAAATTTGAACCCAAAGGAGGAGCAGTGGTGAAAGCTTCTCAGAAGGGATGGTCCCTAGTTTTTGGGAGAGTGTAAAAGTCAGGGACAGGAAGGGCACTTTCAGACTTGCAAAATTCTGCTAATGTAAAGATAGTACGCTTGGGCATGCTTCTTGTCCAGACACCTCATAAGGCTGACAAAATGTGTTTCATCTCTCAGTAGAAAAAATGAGGTGAATGTAACCACCTGTAAAGGTGCCTTTAATCTGAAAATATTACTTAAAAATGCAGTTTTGAGACCATTCAAAGTGTATTTTGAAAAACACAACTTTTTTTTAACCTAAAATAATGTGACATCTGAAACATAGGTGGAGTATTATCTCCATAGTAGTTATTTAGTATTCCCACAGTATCTTGAGGAAATCCTGGGGCTTTCTCACCCATTATTACAAAGAGTGTGGGCGGAGCAAAAATGAACAAGGCTATGCATGCTTCAGAACTGATCTGAAAGAAATACTTTGGACTTTGGGTGAGTGCAGCACCTCCCTACTATTCCATGAAAGCTTTAAAAAATCTGCCATTAAAAGAAATCTATTTATTAAGCTTAAAACATAAATTGCCTTTTTTTCCCAACCTCATGTGAAAGCCTTTTAACTTCAATGACTAACAGAGGTTCCTGTGTGGTCTAAGGAACTTTCTCCTGTGTTTGAAATGTGCACAGTCCCATTAATCATTCCTTATCTTAGGGGAAGATAATTTGTGGTTCCGCAGATGTGGATAAAATTGATAGGATCCAATTCTGGATTTCAAGTTAATGGCTCTGCCCCACAGTTAAAAGAGATGCTATCCAACTCTCTGCAAGTAGGATGTGTTCCCCCATGTCTAAATGAAGCAATTATATAAGATTTCTATTGGAGAAAACATCTGTTGATCCATAAGATCTATGGAAATATAGGCCGGCCAAGTCTCAAATATTCTGTAGAGGAAAAGGAGATTGAGAAGCTGGTGTCTTCCCAGCTGCAGATTAAAATGAGACTAATGATATTATTTGACTCATTTCAAAAGGGGTTTTAGTTTATTTATGGTATTGAAACTGTTTGGATTGTTTTAATGGAAAGTGGGTGGAGAGAAGGCTGCCATGCTATACCATCTTGATTTTTGCAGTCATAATCATGGCTTATATGCCTGTACAGAATAGCAAATAGCAGAAATTATTTCTTGCTCTGTGGCTCACCTGGTCCTTCTCCTGCTTTCGCAACAGCTCTTGTGCTGCTCTTGCGCGGCTATTAGTCAACTCTTAGAAATTTGGATATTTTGGGCTATGTGCCCATTAGTCAGGAAGTTCCCAAGACCTATCCTTGCAAAACTGGGACATCTGGTTACCTTATACCTTATAGTCAGAATAAACTCAGTAACAGAATTAAAACAATACATAATCCAAGTTGCCAAAACAAAGTAGAAGAGAAAAGTAATAGGAACAAAAATTACAGGTTGTGCTATTTTAAAAGGCTCCATTTTTATTTTTTTTATTTTTAATACATTTTAATTTTATTTGGAAAATTAAGATACAATACAAACTCCAAAATAGGAAAAATAAATTTTACAAAAACAAAACAAGAAATAGACAAAACATTAGAGAAGAAAGAAAATGTGCATCAAAAAAGACAAAAACACATATACACATATCAGTAGGAACTGATAAATATATTGGAATAGTATTAGTGTCTCCTTCCCTTGAAGCAGGCCCAAAATTTATAAACTTCTATGTCTATTTGCAATCAATTTGATCTGTCACCTATCTACTATATATAAAGGCAAAGTAGTTAGCAGGTAAACCAATAGCCAAGTTAAACTTCAAAGTCCTCTGTTAACTAATAGAAAGTCTACAACAGCTTCTTATCTACTATAAATCATCATAGTCATTATTTCTGATCTGTCTGAGATCAAATACCCTTGTTTAATTCTCAATAATAAAACTTCTCCTTAAGATTTTGGTTGAAAACTTTCCCAAGTTTTCTACTCCCCAAAATCATAAACTTCTGTTGTTGATCCATTTTCCCCGAAAGGTCCAGTCCAAATTATTTTTCAGTTAGATAAAGGCCATTTTCCAATCACCATCAATCTTAAGAATGTCCAGTTCATCACTCATCAATTCTGTTAATACCAGATCTGTAAAATCCATATCCCCTTCAGCCTTCTCCAATGAACCTACAATTTCCAAGCCAAATTCCTTCTCCTTTAAATCTGTCAATAGCAATTTAGATTCCAACCCATCCAGTTGTCAGTTTGGTTGGCTCCAGTTGCTTGCGACTGGATATCCTCTATAGGTTGATTTAAAACCTTTGTTATTTTATCAAACTTTTACCAAAGTTTTCAATTTGAACTTGTAGATTAAAAAGCATTCTTTTTTCAACGGCTTCCCAGAGAACTTTATCTCTAAGTTGGTACATTGTTTGCATTTTTAATATAGTCCTCTAACTGAGCATTCACAACTAGAAATCAACAGTTCCTTTCCAAGGAAAAGGAATTAGATACGTTGTAACAAAGTAGTCACCAAGAACATCGAGATAATATTTCTCACAAAAAAGGATGGGGAAAAAAAAGGGGGGGGGGAGAAAATATCCATGAATCATTAAAAAAATTAAAGATTACAGCTTTTTAAAAGTTATGAAAATGCAAAACCCCTGTAGTGAAAATCCGATGCAAATGAAAATCCAAACGGTTCACTTGCACTATCCAGAAAACCTCCATTGACTTCCATATGGAGAAAGTGAAAGTAATTCAGAACAGCAGAATGAAACAGTGAAAAAACATTAAAGAATGCACCTTAAAAACCAACAGAGGGTTAGAATAAATCAGTCTTCAACCACTCAATTAACTTTTAAAACAAAAATCAAAAGAAAAAAAATCCCATGCATGCTGAAAAAACCCAAACAGTGGAGAGGAAAGATAGAGGCATAGCTCTCCAAAGGCTCCTTCCATGAATTGCAGTCCTCAAGATTCCTCTTTCCAGGAGGATCCACAATCATCTGAGGGTTATCTTTGGTCATTCATAGCTCCTCCCATTCAGATCTAGGGAGACAGCTATCAAAGAACCCATTACCATTAAACCACTGGGGGCTCCTGTCTCTTTTGTCTGATTATTTCCTAAGCAGCATCTCTTTCCTTTTCCCCCCAAGGTCATTCACACACTCCATTACACATTGATTAGAATATCTGAAAAGATGTATCTTTTTAAACTGTTGATTGATGTTTAAATAGTAACATTTTGTTTTTAGTTTTAATTTTTACTTTGTTAGCCAATTAAGTACCTATCAGAGTAGAAAAGCAGGTCGTACAATAATTTAACCAATACACAAATGCATAAATTGTGGACTGCAACTCCTAATTGCAGCAGCAATTGGGGTTGTAACACATCTGAGGCCCACCAGATTACCTGCATTTGCCTTCTTTTTTTCATATTCTGAAGGCCATGATTAATTTCCCGTAAGAATGGGAGTATATTACACAGCAATGGCCTCAAGCTGTACAAGAAGACAGTGGGGCATGGAAAACGTTTTCCCTCCCTATTTCATAATCCTTTGAAGTTGCCAGCAATGGAACAAAAAGAGCAAGGAATGGAAGTCATACCAACTTCCTTGCTTGTAAAACATGTATGAGGAATAGGCTACAATTTGCCTACTCTTTGTCCAACCAAATTGGCCTGTGGATAGCCCAGATGGTTGCAAATGTTTATGTTGTTCCTACAGATGACTCAGTGGCTGATGGTACGACATGAAACATTTGTTGTTCTAGATAACATTTGCAGCATGAACTGAAAGCAAAAGGGATAGTGAGGAGGAGCAGATAAAATTCTCTCTATTTAAATATCCTCTACAGAAAAATAACAAATGAAGGTATCAGGAAACAAAGTATTGATTTCATGTTCTGCCATTAGTTTGCCACCTGTTAACTGTGATCATTATCCAGAGCTGAAAGGGGAAAGGCTAATCTTCTGTACATTTATATCAACAAACTCAAACAAAACCTCCTAATTATCCCACTGAACCTGTGTCAGTTTTAAAACCAGCTCCCTTTTTCAGTTGGCTGCATGCCAATCCCAGAAACTAGTGTCTATATACTACATGTTAATGACAATGTCTTTTCATTCTAGGAATGGTATAATTGCCAAAAGTAGTTTCGGGGACTCATTATTTTTACGGTCATATTTCAGAGGACATGCCAAAGGTCAGTAGGGGTTTACACAGGGCAATGTATAGGAACTAGCCTCTTGAGGACACAATGGCAACTACCCATTGCCAACTACAAATCAGCAGGCTACAGCCCCAACAAGAAAAACTAGAATTAATGCCTGCAATTCCTTTAATTCACTGATGATGGAGAACAAATTCATTTAATGTGAGAAATTAAATCCAGATTGTAGATATGACATCAATATTTTTTGCATGTAGAGTACATTTGATTCAACTTTATGAAACTTCTGACGTATGAAAAAATAAAGCTTTCTCACATTCATATTTGGTTCACATCAAAACCTATTTTCAGGGTGGAGTATGTTTTGTCAGAAGTTTTACAAATGTGTTTGTCTCCTACCATACCTCACTAAGACACCTGCACAAGAACTAATTTCATTAATCTAAAAGGAACATTTGTGTTCAGATAACTGGTTTTCAATACATGGATAAAACAGATCGCAAGACTCCCTGAATGTAAACAGAGGAAGTGCAGATGTTAGGCAATTACAAATCCCACAAGTGGAATTCTGCTCTCGTTTTGGTATGTCTTTAACTTGCTTACTAAAGCAATGGGAATTAAGGATGAAGGGTTGAATTTTGGCTGGATTATGTTTTATGATCATAAAACAGTTAAGGAACTTCTGTACTATCATTTCAGCTTCTCATTTAATGCTAACAATCCAGAGGAAAAAAAATATCCCAATGGGGAGAGTTTGGCTCTGACTTGAATACTTTTAATATGGAAAGACTCATCTACCCCCAGATAAGTTGATTTCATTCCCAAACTGCTCTAAGTATGCTTTTTCTAGCCTTCAGTTTTATTTATTTATTTACTCAGTTTATATGGTCACCAAGTTGCCAAGTGACCCTAGGCAGCTAACCAATTAAAAAGTATAGACACACACACCATAGTCCAGCAATCTGTTCCACTGTGATCCAATTACACAGTATGTACACAAGAGGGATTGCAGCAAAATAATTTCCCTTCCTACTGTTACAGTAATGATAATATAACACTTCATCCTTCTGATTCTGAAAACAATATGTGGACCTCACCCCATTCTTAAGAGGTCCTTAAAGGGGGCGTGCATAAGCGCACCAGTGTTTATACCCATTTATCAGTATTTACTTCCTTTGTTCATGTTTATGTTCATACTTATACTTGTTACCTTGTACATGTTTGACAAACAAACAAACAAACAAACAAACATGTAGCCATAAAGTCTTGATGCCCTTCAATACCTTCTCTCCACTCTGAATTTGTCTAATCTTTAGTTTAAGTCCATCCAGGTGGTTGTTTTTGCTCCACCTGATAATGAATCCCATACATTTTATTTTGTAAAACAAAATACTTATTTTATCTTGTTTTGAATCTCCCCTCCACATGAAGGTTTGATCTCAAAATGGTACAAGTCCTGAAACTGCTGTTTGACTTTAATGTCAAATTTAATATATGCAATTTTGTGCTGGCTAAATATAAAAAGTACTGAAATGTATTACATATCAGCTGTCAGGCACCAACCATCAAACACTTATTGCTCCATTTAAAGCAACTATTATTTTATATATATTGCAGATATAATGTAAGGTTCATCGATAAAAGTAGTCTCCCTTCATTCCACTTTGGTCAAACCCCACCTTGGCAACCCACCTATCTGTGCATTGCACTTTAATAAGGATTTAGATAGGTGCTAAGAATGGCAGTGAGGATGATCAAAGAGGTGAAAACTAGGTCCTATGAAGACAGACTTAGAGAAATGAATTCATTTTGCCTTGAAAAAAAATAACTGAGGGGGATGATACACTTCAAGAGACTGAAGATCAGGCAAGGGAAGACCAATGCTTGTTTTCCATCATCCCAGAGTGCAAGATACAGAATAAAAGTTTGAAGTTACCAAGAATTGATAGTTGGATAGTGGAAACGAATCTGCCTCCTAGGGAGGAAGTATGCTTCAATTTGCTGGATATGTTGAAGCAGAGGTTGGATAGCCATTTGTCTGGGACATTTTCATTTGGAGCCTGTATTGAGCAAGAGATGCTCAATAATGGTTTAAATCAGGAGTGTCAAATTTATGTCATCACGGTGGCATCACATGATGTATCGGGACATTTTTCCCCCTTCGCTAAACCGGGCATGGGAATGGCCCGCGTGTGAAGTATCTGGCCCGCAGGCTGGGAGTTTGACTGCTCTGGTTTAAATAGTTCCTTCTGACTCTAGGAATAACTGTTCTGTTTTGATTCTTTCTTTTCCTTTTATCTTTTGGTGTTCTTGAAAAGCTGCAGCAGTTGTTTACAGCTTTTACAACATCCTACAAACTCACTGGCTGTCCAAACTTCTGGGTCTGAAATGAAAAAATCTGTGTAGATCTTTAAGAAGAGACTACTTTTCTGTGATCAAAATGAGGGGTGAAAATATAGGGCTGTGCATTGGTCAATAATGGTTTGAGTTGATCCCTTAAAGCAGTTGCCTTTTTTTAAGGCTCATGCAGAAGCTTGCAACATAAGGGGATGCTTTAATGAACCATAGAATGGTGTGGTGCTTGTGTAAGATGCCAAACACTTCTTGGGAACCACTGTCAAAGTGTGCACAGCTCTAACAAGGATGAATAAGAATGAAAGGATAATAAAAAGGAAGCCTTTTAAAAGTTTTATTGCTAGTTTTTTAGACTTTTTATCCCACCTAATTTCCTTGTTTTTTCCCTAATGTTACATGCATTAACGGGAAAAACAAGGAAGTTTTCATTTTCATATTAAAACTAAGTCCTTCAAGAGTAGTGAATTAATTCACTTCAAACTTAAATATAAACTTTCAACAAAAAAGGAAAGATTTTATCTCTGTTACTGGAAACCTTAATAGATAATGACCCTATAATTCTGGCATTTCCTAGAGGTTTAAGATCATTAATTTATTTTTGTAACTCTTTCCAGTCTCCAGTCAAACATGTTGAACATTTTGCTCATTAGCAGGTACATTTGAGTCTTTCCTTGGGAATTCACTACTTTACCTTCATTTTCAGGGCAAAGCCTTCAGAGCTATTGTGCTGCATGATATGCATTAACTGACTTGTTCCCCCAGGACACTGATTTACCATTAATGAGGATGTGGGAAGGGGGTATCAAGTCTTCTGAAGTAGTATCAGTAAGTGAGATGAAGATCTGTTCCTGGTGTCTTTCTTCTTTAATACTGCTTAGCATCAACAGTGATGCCAAAGAATACTATCATTTTTTCTATGTATTTATTTTGTATACTCTTAAATGGTGAAGGGATTTGGGGAAGTATTTGAGGGAGGGCTTAAGCATTCCTTTCGTATGCATTCTGTGGTTTCTACAGCATCTGGTTCCTGTGCTTATTTCATTATTTATAGGTATTTTGATGCCACTATGATCAAGCAAATCTAAGCAGCTTATGGGACCAATAAAATATATATCAAACAACAAAATAAAAACAATACATTGTATAAAATCCTAAACAGTCATTTCAACTGATTTCATAAAATCATCAGAAGAAATGGCACCATTCCTCTCCTAAGTATCTCAAATTCCCCACCAATGGATGGTCTGACGATGTAGTAATAGAGACCCAAGAATTCCTGGATGTACATACCATTTCATACCACTGTGTGTCTGTACAAGAGAGGAAATACTCCATTCTTGAAAGTGGTAGATGAACAAGTTCAGGAGAGGGAGGAATAATCATAAATGTAATTAAATAATAGCAAATCCTGTGGGGGGAAAGTGAGTAAGAAAGTCGATGATGTCATATCTTTTGTTCTGGCTGGCAAAAGCCAGCTATTGCACTCATTTCCTCCATTATTTAATGCAAATACATTGTGCTAAGTCATGTTCCACTCTTCACAGCCCCATGGACCATAGCATGCCACTCCCACCCACCTCCCATTCTTCACTGTTTCCTGGAGTTTGCCCAAATTTAAAAAAAAAAACCAAGAAAAGCCACTTGCCTCCTGAAAAAGCACCTTTGGGACAACCATGACCTGAATGACTGAGAATCTCTACAGACTTTCAGCTATACAGTTTGGGATGAACACCCTTTGAATGGTGTGGGAGTAGGAATGGATTTCCAGAAGAAAAATTGCAGACTACAGGACCCAGGAGCACTACTCAGGTGACCCTGAGGACACAGATAAACCTCCAAGTGCTTCAACGACCCTCTAAAAGGCAGATTACCAGCTGTCTGCAAGGAATATAAATCCTTCCATTCCCCACTATCCTGTCAGACCTGAAGAAGCTTCTTGGATGAAAAGTGAAATGTCTTCAAAGAAAAAACAAGAAAGTCCAGTTGCCTCCTGAAAAAGCACCTTTGAGATGCCCAATTCATGTTCATTGAGTTGTTGATACCATCTAACCATCTCATCCTCTGCTATCATTTTCTCCTTTTGCCTTCAATCTTTCCCAACCTATCCACAATTTGATTCCAGGAATAAGACACAGTAACAGGGTTAACTTATTCTTGTGGGTCTAGGACAATTCGCTGTAGCCATCTTGCTGCCAACACAATATTTATTGTGGTGAGTTGTTCCCGTGGTGTGTTGGCCATGGCAAGTTGTCCCGTGGCAAGTTGGCCACAGCAAGATAGCCATGGCAAAATTGCCATGCTGGGTTAGCTGTGGCAAGATGACTGCAGCAAGTTGGCTGTGGCAAGATGGCCATGGCAAATTGTTCCATTCTGTATTCTAGCACTCTAAAATTTCTAGTAATCATGATCTCCATTTTAGCTGCTTTCCCCTATTTCTTCTTATGTAGCCTTCAAATAAGAGGTTGTTGGGTTTTTTTACTGTGTGTAATGAGAGGGGAAATATATAGTGAATACCACACTAGTTTCACTCAGAGAGATTATTTTCAAGTTGGATATAGTTGCTTAGGCATGTAATCCACAAATGGTTTAATGCCTGATTAAGAAATTTTCAAATTGGGGAGAGGTTGATTCTTTTTAACAATATGTTGATGTTACAGAGAAATAAAATCTTTTTTTCCCTCTCACATCCACCATTCATGATTTTTGCAAACTTTAAGCTCCAAACATGTATTTAAGGTCTGTATGCAGTGCTTCCAAGCTTTTTAAGAAATCACATTCTTGGTCAGTTCTAAACACAGGGAGTAGAATTTCAGAATAGTAAAAACTACATTCCAGAACTTAAAGGGCGACATTGACCCCTGTATTGCAACTGGGAATTTGGATTAATGTGTTCCTAAAAAGCTGTTCATCATGAATAATTCCAGGCTAAAAGAACTGGGTGTACTCCATATATAAATATATGTGTGCTGCATTTAGGCTTTGAAAATCTATATGCAGACTTCTTGGGAACGTTGCAAACAACATGACTTTTCCAGAAGGGAAAGAGCGAATAATTTGCTTAACTCTCAGAAAATGTTCCTATTTCAGGGAGAAAAATGTTTCAAACCAGCAACTAATTAAGAACAGATATTGTGTCAAATTAAGCTGATATGACAACTAAAGAGATATTTGTTTTACTATATGTCCTGCCCAAGAGATCACACATCATATTTCCCAGATACATGTTGAAGGAATTGTCCTTCCTCTCCTATTTTGCTTCTTTTCTCTTTCCTTTATGAGGGGCCATAGCAGCACTCAGAAATTTTCACTTTAGAAAGATTAGAGATGATTAGTCTATTATTTTCCTATTATTTCAATGATTGGAGCCTATCTCTCCCTTCCTTTGGTATTAGCATAACATCCTAACCGTTGTAATCATAAACTGTCTTTTTGTACTTGTTTGGGGGAGTCTCTCTCTCTCTCTCTCCCTCTCTCTCTCTCTCTCTCTCTCTCTCACACACACACACACACACACACACACACAGAGAGGGAGAGAGAGAGAGAGAGAGAGGGAGAGGGAGAGAGGGAGAGAGCGCCTTGCATTCTTTCCGTTCAGAAGCATTTGTTCTTTATGACAGCTTCATTGTAAGTATTGAGGGCAAAACAGCATATCCTGTGATATAATTTGGACAGGGAGATAGATCACTCCATTTTCCCATTCATTTTGTTTCACAGCTGTCTAGAAAATTATTCCATAGAGAGAATGAAGCCAAGCTAGCCCTGCAACTTCTGTGCTCTGCCACATTCCCTCTCCTCCAGCATGGGAATGATCCTGCACAAAGACATCCCTTCCATCATCCCCTGGAGACCGACTGCAAACACCTGGCAGCTATTCCAGGGAATGAGCCTATGGTGCACAGGCATCCAAGCTGAACCTTATTTTAAGGATTCCCAAGGGCCCGTCATTCAATAATCCATGCAAGTTTTATGAGAGCTAGATTATGGGGATTTGCAAAGTGGGGGATTAGTAATGCTTCCGAGGACAGTTACCACCGACATCTGTGGCATTAATAAAGGGGATTTTTTAAAATAACCACTTAGTTATAACAGTCCTCATCTTGGTAATCTGTGCATCATAGGTTATGATCCTTAGAGTTCAGGGTGGTTTTCAACAACCCAATTGGGTTTACATGGCTGTGACTTCAACATCTGGCTGAGTGATGACATCTGAGATGTGCAGGATGTGAAATGGAACCCGGAGGAGGTACCACACAAGAGATCAGGATAATAATAGGTCATTTCAGCTTGTACATCACCTGTGTGATCTTCTGATGTAAGAAGAACTTCCTCTTCTGCATGTCTCAAGTGGCTGCTTGCAAGTTGATTAGATGGAGGGAGGGTGACTGGTTGTCAATCACTGAGAGGCATTATGGGGGTGGGCAGAACATTTCAAGAGGATGGAGTATCTTTTGGCAGGAGGGAATAGTTTGAGAATGATTTCACAGATCTGGGAAATGTTTCTGTGGAAAGAGTAGTGTGCAGGGACCCATTTCTTGGTTCTGTTAGTGATTATGGAGGATGATATTTCTCAGCTGCTTTGCCTTTCAATTTTTGTATTGCTATAAAATGCTGTTATTTTAATTTTCTTGCCACCCAGAGTCACTTGTTGAGATGGACAGCTTCACATATTGAATAAATGAAGGAGATGTGAGTGTTTGCATCACTCCTAGATTCTGAATGTGCTCCTGTTACCAAATGAGGATGATATAGAAGAAGAGGCAGAGCCTGGTGATGGAGTCAAGAGAGGAATCAGCCTGGAGTTGTTACATTCCAGTGGTGGGTTTCAAAAAATTTTACTACCGGTCCTGTGGGTGTGGCTTGGTGAGCGTGGCTTGGTGGACGTGGCAGGGGAAGGATACTGTAAAATCTCCATTCCCTCCCTACTCCAGGAGAAGGTTACTGCAAAATCCCCACTTCCTCCCGATCAGCTGGGACTTGGGAGGCAGAGAATAGATGGCGGCGGGGCCAGTCAGAGATGGTATTTACCAGTTCTCTGAACTACTCAAAATTTCCACTACCGGTTCTCCAGAACTGGTCAGAACCTGCTGAAACCCACCTCTGTTATATTCCCACAAGTGATCCACGTCCAATTCTCCCCACTCACCCCCAAACAATTTCTGTTAATTCTTATCTAGCACCAATTTAGGGCTGAACGTTAGTTGATTAGATTCTTGTGAACGGGCATGAACAATACATCAAAACAACTTCCTTCTTGACTTCCCTCCTGTAGACTCTCTTTGACACATACTTATTCCAAGGATCTGTGGATTGAAACTAATACCAGCCCTATCATAAAGCAGAATGAGGAGGTGATTTAATTTGGGGCAGCAAGAATTTAATTTATTGTTGTGTTTTGAGAGAGGGGAAGAGGTGTTCATGGGCCATCAATAATTTAGCCTGACTTGGACAGATAGCAGCGCCTCAACTACTCTCCAAAAGTAGCAAAATAGTTTGAGACTGTAACTGTAATGCAGCACCTTGGTCTCTGTGCCTATTCACTACCCTAAGAATTTGCAGACATTGTTGTTTAGTGAAGTCCCTTCAACTCATGAATTGTTTGCTTGGCTTTCGTGTCCCCCCAAAGCAATGTAAGATATTGTAAATCAACTTTCTTTTTAAAGAAGAGAATGGAGCTTCATGTACCATAATTAACAATGGTTTTTTTTCAATCCTGAGCCCTTGATATCCAGTACACTAAGATAACCAGACTTAAATGATCTGCAGTGAAAGAAAGTAAGTAAGCCTTCATTGATAATCTTTCTTTCATACCACTTCACTGATTTATGAAATAGTTTTGTGACTTGAATTGGGCTATGAGAAATGCTTAGCAATTTCCAGACTGTATTGATCAGAGATGGAGTAAATGTACTTCTTAGCCCACCAAGACAGTGTGCAATTTATATGAAACATATTTAAATGCTTCTGAAGGACCTTTCCTAGAGGAAAAAAAGAGGTTTTCTTCAGGAAGCCTATCACCAAATTGGAATTGTCCTGTGGTTGGAAGGAACATCTGTTCTGAGGAAACATTAACCAGATACAACTTGAAGACTCGTGCAGGTAATTGGTTTCATTCATTTTCTTAAAGTGCAAGTGCAGTTCCTTCAGCTATAACAGCTGTTTCCTTAATTTTTGCTTTTTTCTTACTTTCTGTTTGCTTTTATACTTTTTTTAAAAAAAAAATCTGGCTTTGCTATTTGTGATCCCTACCTCCTTTCCTTTCTATGCCTGCTCTAGGCAAGCAAAACATAAAGGTCAAATAGTGTATTTCCTATGACCCAAAAGTAAACTTTGATTCTTCAACTCCAATCATAGTGTGAGTGTTATAACCTTTTAGAGGACATTGGTAGTGCATATGGCTAAGAAAGAATCAGCAGACACAAAACCGAACTACAGTAATATTTCACCAAAATTCATCAGTTGAGGCAGCATTCCAAAACAAGTGTTCTGTATTCAATTTGAGTCTCATCATATGAGGCAGGCTGTGCCTGATGAGAGTTGGTCTGAAACATCTGGAGACCCTCATGCTGAGGCAAGCTGAACTAATCTTTAAGAATGGATGTCTCAATCTGGTATTAACTTTTTCATCAAAGCATGTATTTTAAGTTATATGATTGCATTTTTTTCATGTAGAGACACATTTTTGATATGTTATGAACCAACAACTGTATTTTAACATGCAGGAAGTATGACACTGGCTAGATACTCCCAAAATACATCCTGTTCAAATAAGGGCAGATCAGATCTATCTGTATCAGAACTTACACAGGTAAGGTTGAATTCCTTGAATATTCCAAATAATTTTAGAGTTCCAGTATGGCAGGGCTGTCAAACTCCCGGCCCACAGGCCTGACTCCCGGCCCACAGGCCTGACTCACAGTGAGTGACAGTGAGGCCTCACTCACTGGCCATGCCCATGCCCGGTTTAGCAAAGTGTCACATGACGCATCCTGATACGTCATGTGACACTGCCATGACAGCGTGAGTTTGACACCCCTGCAGTATGGCATCCATCAAGCTACATCCATTTTTTCAGCGTGGCTGAACCCAAACAAATACAGAGAATGCAGCTGTTCTTACCATTTTCATATGCTAATGAAAATAAGGGTCTATCCCAACACAGTACATAGATTAATATATTTCAGATTCCTTGGGAGATTCATAGGCTTGCCAGGTGTCCACTATTTGAGCGGACAGTCCACTTTTTTCACATTATGTTCACTATTTTTTTTCACAAAA
>JANHZT010003031.1:130516-141880 GCA_032468215.1 Stegonotus admiraltiensis
TAGGAATTCTGGGAGTTGAAGTCCACAGGGTGTGAAAGAGCCAAGTTTGCCTACCACTGTACTAGTAGCTTGCCCTGGCAGTGTTGGTGGGAGTAGCCTTGGTGGTTCCTTGATTAAGTTGTTATTTACTGTTAACTGTCTGAGTTGGTTGGGGTATTGTTTACTTCTTATTGTTGGTCTAGTTTTAATCTTGGTGTTGATTGCTAATGAACAGGAGTTTTTGTCATTTTGCTTCTTTTTTATTGTCTCTTTTAAGTGGTATGTAGATGTTGCTTATCTCTATATGCTTTGGAGTTTAATACCAAAGTAAAGCAAACAAAATCAAGAGCAGTACATCACATAAATATAATATATGAATCCCAATGTGAAAGTAGGTTAGTGCATTACTGCTGTATTGGTTATATATTTTATCTTATAAAAGAGACCATTTTGGAGTGGATTTAATATTGAATAAAGAATATAAATAGAGTAAGATTAAGTTGCAGAGGAGACATATCACAGTGTCCCAAAGCAGTTCAAAACTGATTTGCATTAATCTTCAATTCTTGCAACCTCAATATACTGAGAACACATAGAAAACATTATGAGCTAATTAGTGTTTCCTCTAGGGACAATAGAAAAAAAATGCAATTAGTATTCGCATTCCTAAACCCAGATATCCTTAAAAAAAATAGGACAATAAAAAAATGCAATTAGTCTTTTCATTCCTGAACCCACACATCCTGTAAAAAATCTCCACCCTTCCATTAAGTAATTGTTATGCTACCCACTATACATTTTCTAACTTATGTTGCCCCTGTATTTTTTATCTTCTCACACTGGACTTTCACAATGTTATTCTGCTGTATCTGAGTCTGAATCTTATACTTTTTAAAGCAGAGAACTTGAATACGTAAATAAAAGAAGACAAACCCAGTCTACTTTTGGACTTTATTTTAGTATCACCTGTAAAAGACTGAATGTTAAATGCCAAGCAAGCAAACGATAGACTTAATCTTAGCAATGAGGTTCCTTTGCATTCATTTAGTAATACCAGACATTACCCAGTATGTTTTGATTTTATTTACAAATAGTCTAGATAAGCTCTATACAAATTGGTGCAACCTAGTTGTGCTGAATGACAGCTCCCCAAACTCTAATCCAATTCATAGGATGAGCTGTCATGTTCACAGTTTTTGAATTCCAAGGTGATGGGAAGATCAATAGGGGTTTTGTCATCTATTCTAATTCTTTCTCCCATGTTGCAATATTTTTTTCAGTGTTAGGGCCATAATTTATTTTGTAAGCACAGTATAAGACTGTTTCTGCTTTCCCTCTCACATCCCTTTAAGCTAACCACAAGCCACTTGCTATTATTTAACTGCCCCTCAAAAAAAATCCCCAAACTAATTTTATCACATACAACGCTGGCCAGCAGACGTATCTATGCTCTAGAACAGAAACAGGTGTGTCTTAAGCAAGCTCCACATGCAAACTAAACAACAGCTTAACCAAAAACTGGTCATGAATCAACATGGAGATGTTTAAGACCCTGTTTGGTATTATAAGTAATTAACATTCTGCAGTTAGCAGGAATTTATTGTCCATTCCAACACATTTTCACATTCTCCTATGACATTTATGGGTAGTGTTGTCACCCAAATGCTTGCATTGTTGTCCTCTGATGAAAGCCAAGAAAATGCTATTGTCAATTTGCTAACCTTTTTTTTAATTTACAGGTATGTATGCCAGTCTTCAAAAAAACTATGTGTTTACTAACAGACATCTTTGGGAAAACTAATATTGTATGCAGGTAGTTCTTGACTTACTATCACAACTGAGCCCAAAATTTTTCTTGTTAAGTGAGATATTTGTTAAGTGAGTTTTGCCATAGTTGTTAAGTGAATCACCACAGTTGATAAATTAGTAATCTGGTTGTTAAGTGAATCTGGCTTTCCCATTGAGTTTGCTTGTGAGAAGGTCACAAAATAGCAATAGCACTTAAGACTTATATAACACTTCACAGTGCTTTACAGCCCTCTCTAAGCAGTTTAGAGAATCAGCATATTGCCCCCAACAATCTGGGCAATTTTACCAATCTCAGAAGGATGGAAGACTGCATCAACCTTGAGCCAGGTGAGATTCAAACTGCCAATTTGCAGGCAGCCAACAGTCAGTAGAAGTAGCCTGCAGTACAGTATTCTAACCATTGCTCCACTGTGGCTCATAAAGGGGATCACATGACATAGCAAAGGTCATAAATATGCAGCAGTTGCCAACCATCTGAATTTTGATCACCTGATCATGGGGATGCTGCAAGGTCATAACTCTGAAAAACGGTCATAATTCATATTCTTCAGTGCAGCTGTAACTTGGAGCGATCACTAAACCAACTGTTGTAAATTGAGGACTACCTGTATATAAGGTTACTATGTAATGCCTGATTTGTGCTTTGCAGATGGCTTTGCAGAAACCAGGTGCCTGGTGTCTCTGCTGCCAAGGCCAAAATAACCAAGGAGGGGAGTGTATAGTGATGGAGGGAAGGGGGGTGTTAGCAGCATCAATCAGCCAATAAGAGCTTGCCAGATGCCATCTCTGACTTCACCATCAGCAAGATTATGTATTTAATTTTTAATAAAATTTTAAAAAATTAAGCAAGATAAAAGCTAAAGCAAACTAATACTGTGTAACAAAAAAAAATAAAGAAATCAAAGAAAAAAGTGAAAAAAGTTGAAGAGAAATAGAAGAGAAAGAAAAACAATATAAAGAAGTGGCTTCTGATATTCTTCACAGCAGTTAGAAGTACCAATATGTTTTAATCCTGTCTCTAAATTTACATCATATTACTCATCTTTCTATAATCTATTCTGTCTAGCCATCAAAACCATAAATCACAAATTTGGGGGTTTTTTAAGCAAAAAAATCCATAAGAGGTTTCTAGTCACCAATCATTATATGTAATGTCTTTTCTCTAATCTAAGAAGTCAGTTTATAAAAGGTCAATTATGAATGAGGCTAATTTGAATCTCAAAGCTTGTGTTAAGAGAAGACAGATTTTAAAACTGGAAAATTAAAAATATTTTAGGCTGTCTCCACAATAAGCTGAGGGGTGTGAAATACAGTTATTTAGGCATCGTTTGCTTCAGTTGTGAGGATGAATCCACACAATAAATGCACTTTTATATCCTCTAAAAGCCTTAATAGTAGTATAGTGCAAAAAAGGGATGGAAGAAGAAAAAGATAAGGCCCCAAATTAGGTCAGATTTTATTAACAATGAGCTTCACATTTTAGAATCTACCTACCTAACAATAAGATGGCAAACTGAGCTTATTCCTCAGCTGTAGATATTGCAAGGCATTAGATTACACAGAATATTCTAGGGCAACAAAATCATGTCTCTGCTAAATCTCAGGTCTGTTTCTCATCCTAGGTGGTTCTTGGTTTAGCAGAGAGCAGAAATAAACTGTAAAAGCAACTTTAATGTTGATCTTTGTTCCTTTTCCTCCCTACTCACATAGGAAGGTGAAATAAGCACTAGAGATGGAGAAGTCTTTAGAAATTCATAGGAGGTGGAGCATTGGGCAGACTTCAAGATCTAAAGGGCCTCTTTCTTTCACCAATATCACCAGTATATATGCAGGCCTACCCACTCAACTCTTCTAAGACTCCAGGAAGCAGATTCCCTGGGTTAGTCCTCAACTTATGACCACAACTGAGCCCAAAATTTCTGTTGCTAAGTGAATTTTCCCCATTTTACAACCTGTCTTGTCACCGTGGTTAAGAGAATCACTGCAGATGTTATGTTAGTAACACTCCAGTGTTATCCAGTGAATCTGGCTTGCCCATTGACTTTGTCAGAAGGTTGCAAAAAGAGATATGACCTCAGGACACTGCTATTATCGTAAATATGAGTCAGTTGCCAAGCGTATGGATTTTGATCCCCATGTGACCATGGGAATACTGCAATGGGTGAAAAAACAGTCGTAAATCACTTTTTTCATTGCTGTTGTAATTTGAATGGTCACTATATGAATAGTTGTAAATTGAGGATTATCTGTATAGGGTCACTCTATCCAGCTTGAGTTTTCACACACAGTATTGCTTGGAATAATGCTGTAACTTAGTGATATAACTTGGCCACTTAGCCAGACCAGGCAGTATTGCTGATTAAGAATTCACAAAAACTGGAACCAAGGCTATTGCATGCAGGCCCTGGGCATTTTTCATGTAAAAGAAGTTTTACAACTTCATATATTTAATAAGGTAAGCACAAGCCCCTTTTCCCCAGTCCTTGAATGCCTAAAGATACTCGTTCACAGAAAGTAAGACACTTCATGAAAGTAAGGGTCAGAAAGTAACACATCAGATCAGGAAATGTAAGATAGACTATGCTCTAGTTCCTTTTTCCTAAGTAGGGAACCCCAAGGTTTGGCCAGCAGTAGAGATGGGATTCAGTCCCAATCAGGCCAAGCTGTGGGGCCACACAGAAGTTTTCTCTGTGGTTGTGCACCCACGCAGACGTTTTATATAACCGTGTCCAAATGCTGAATCAGATTAAAAAGCATGTCTTAATAGTATTTTTCATTCTCAAAAAATTCATTTGGATTACAACTGTTACTGAGGCAGCAGCTAGTCTAAATGAAATATATTCAGCAGCCAACAAAATCTTTGACCACAATAGTGGTTTTGGCTTCTTTCAACTGCTGACAGATTGCAGAGGATTTTAAACTTAATAAACTCTAACTAGGAGAGATGTTGGGCCATAATGATGATGATCATTCTGCTACTACAGAGGCAATTTATTTCTTAGACATTTACCAATACAAAAAAAAAAGGAAGATGTTTGTTCACCAGTATTTCAGAAACATCATATTTACACAGGGAATAACTTCATATTAAAATATCGAGCAAACTCTACAATCAGAAGAGGACACATATTAATATCAAAGAAAGTATTTTTTTTCTCCCCAAGAAGTAATGACCTTATTAACTACACAGGACCATATATGTGTAGCAAAATGATCAGAGCATCCTGAAGCTTCCTTTGTTAATGCATTATCTTTTTGTGCTTTTTTTCAGATTGGTTTTGGACAAAGGGTTGGGAGAAGCTTATAAATCTCAGGCCGGCCCACCAATGTAGTTGCATAAGTGCAACATAGAATAATGATAAGATTAATTTCTCCCACTTATACATCTGCAGGAAATCCTACTTGGTGCTCTAGTATCAACCTGTATTACAGATGTCTTTATTCAACTTGGTTGTTGCAACTAATGCAAGGCTTTTGTATTCCTCCCTTGAAAGATGATGGAAACTTCCCAACATTCATTTAAACCTGCTCCAGCGAACTAGGAACCAGCTTGCAAAATGCCAAATCCAGTCTAAACATCTGGCTGACTGTGCAACTAACCATAACAAGAATAACAAGAATAATCTTCACCTCTATCACATCAGGGAATACCATGCTCCATAATATTACATACTGCAAGGGTGGAAGCCATCCTCATATCAATAATATATTGTATAACTTTTGAAACAATTTAGAGCTTTTGTCTAGAACTCCAAAAAACTATGAACAATTCTTTCCAGAAAAAAAAAGCATCGGGATAACTACTCTTTGTTAGGACCTGATTCCAACTCAGTAAGCTAAAACTTCAAGATAATAGTGAAATCTTATTTAAGCGGGTGGAGTGTTCAAACATGTTCAGCACTTTGCTGCCATAATTCCTATGGCCCTCTTCTACTTGCTAGGAAGATTTTTGTTGGAGGAGCAGGAGGAGCAGTTTAGTTTCCAAGAAGTACTAAAACCACAGAATTTGGAAGTTAAGAATGTGGCTCACAATTAAATTAAGCAAAGCTTTTGGAACCATGATATGGCATTGTGATGAACATTTCTTTTGCATTCCAAACCCACATTTTACTGTATCAAATTCAAAATTGAATAAACTTAACTGTATCTCTGGGCATCTACTCCAAAGTTATGGATATATGGTCCATCTTTCTTAATAGCTAGAAAGAAAAGTCCTTTATATTATTTTCCACTACTTTTTCTTCCAGATTCCGCATATGAACTCTCCATTTGTATCCATCAGTTAATCAAAGACCTGGATATTCAAGGAACTCCTTGTTTATGGATATCTGGCCTTTCTTTCAAGGTTTGAATGAGAGCTAAATAGAGCAGTTCATGTGATTGAAATGAATGGCTTCTGCCAAGTGGTTTTTGCAGAGTTGGGTCTTCTGGCACAAGTCAGCTTTTAGGAATTCATTTATGAGCCTGGGGTTAGCTAGAAACTCTGGAATTTAAATTTATGTCAAATAGTTATGGTTTATCCTGATAGAATTTGAGAAGAAATCGTAATCAATTTCCTGAACTCATAATATTCAGAAGAGACAGCTAGACGGTTTCATGATTGGTTACTTATTTTTGTTTTACATTTTTTGGAAAAAAATACTTTATATGTACGCCCTAAGTAAAGAAAGGTTTTAATCACACTTGCCTAGTTCTTGCAGAAAAAATATTTATATCTGTACTTACAGTAGAACCAACCTCTTTACAATATAGCCCATGCTAGACTCATGAGACTTATCAGCTGACCACTCTCATTCAAATTAAAATATTTCCATTGCATTTATATTCCAACTTTCTTGTAAAGGGTTCATGAGAGTGTACATACTTGGTTTTTTTTTCTCACGTTCATTCTCTTTCTTACATGACAACAGTGAGACAGTTTAGTCAAGACATGTTTACTATCGGAATTCCTAGCAAATTCCAATACAGATTAACATTATGGGTTGATCACTAAATTACATTTATCCAGATCAAAATATAATCACATTCCTCCTTAATCCATTGCCTGTTTTTTTAAGGCAGCAAACCAATAAACAAAAATAGAGGTACCAAGCATGTCATGAGAAGCAGTTTCCTATTATTTTTTTCAAACTAAACATTTAAAAAAGACACAATGTCATTGTCAACTCCTGAAGTTTCCCTGACCTGCTGCCGAGTTGCCATAGGCAGGGGGATGGGAAATCACACCTCACAGCTGCACCAAGGAATTTACTCCTCAGTCATAACAAGATGCATTCTGGCTGAACAAGTCAAGGCCATCTCCATGGATACCAGCAATGCCTGGAAGGGAGTGACTTCTGCAACCAGTGAAATTACCTCGTTGGGGAATGTGACCGGGTGACACACTTTGGGGGGGAGGGGAAAACAGGGTCAGAGGCAAGGCGTGAAGGGGGTGAAGTCAGAGTTGGCTTCACCTAGGTAATGCTGACATGGTGCTCCTAATAAAATACTGGATTTTTATTGCCAGATGGCTTGAGACTCTTAATTGTGTTAGGGCACTGGTCAGAATCCTAACAGTTATGCCTTTTGGCTTCAGTTTCCAAGTATGCTCAACCATTTTTAAAAATTCATCTATTCATTTCTGGGGCAAATGGACCAGGTTAAGAATAACTTCATTATATAGTCTAATTTTAATCAGGTATTTGCATGTATGCCTACATAACTAGCTGTGTTAATTCCTATCATAAATTAAAAATAATAACAATGTTAGCTAAGTTGCTTTTATTAAGCAGTGTACAAGAATCACTCTGTCTTTTCAATGCAACTATAAATTCATTTGTGGCTCCTACTTCAAGGTGACCTGAATCACTCACTGAATATATTAATAATCTGGCATCTTGCCTGTATTTTTGATTGGCTGGGGTTTTACTGGAGTGACTTGATAAACAAAAGGCAATAGGTTCAAAGAGGAGCAAAGTAATTTAAATGATTAATCAAGTGCTAAAACTAGTTTCACCTCTTCTATTTTACAAACTTAATATCACCCTTGTGAGGGGAACAAGATACCCATCTGGAATTCTCATTTGAAATATTAGATTGAAATTCAAAAATTCAGCCAAGCAGCATGGCTTGTAGTAATATCCTGTTGGATAATAAATTGCATTAATCTTACTTAAATTTTCCATCTAAATCATGTCTTAAGACCATATTATAGCAGGGCAATATGCCTTGTTTTTAAAGCATTGTGCTACTGAAACAGTTATTAAAAGAGAAGGAAAAAACAGTCTCTTCTCTCTTTATTTGTTCTTTTGCTTTTAGCAAGATTGCTTTTACCCCCTAATATTAATAAATCCCTGTAAAATATTTGGCACTCAGAAAAGACAGTCTGGCTTCATTGGCCAACACTTATGTTTTTGTAAGGAGAGATAAGAGACCAGCCTACTGCAAACACTTGAGAAATTATTTTTTATTATATATATTTGCAATTTCTTGGCAAAAAAATAGTTCCATGGACCAAAATAACTTGCATGTATTCTCAAGATCACTGAGTAGTATTTCTCCATTGCTGAACATTCACGTTATTTGGAGATATTCTTGCTATAAAGCATGAAATAATAATACTAATAATACCATCCCTCAGGATTTGGTTATAAACAACTGTAAACAGAGAACGTTGTAAGGGGTAAAGTGTTCTAGCTGCCTTTTGCATTAACATTTGGTGCCTATTCCATGAACCAAAAAGAACTGAAATAATGGAGAAAGTCTGATTAAGACCCAGAAGCTCAGGATGTCTAAACAGGAATTGTTAAAAATTGCAATGATATAACTGGCATATGATTGTCATACTACAAAATTAAACCAAAGTAATATATATTTTCAATCCAATCTTAGGATTCCTCATTCACTCATCAGTATGGTTGTTAACCTCTGCATCTATGAACCATACTGCAGTCAGACCAAACTACTTGGATTCAAAGCCAATTCACATAGCTATTTTTTGTTTCTACATTGCATAGTTACAGCAAGTTGAGTTTTCAATTGAATTTTGGCATGGCCCATGAATCGTTTGAATACTTCAACATATGTTGAGATTCATGGTTCACCACATCCTGGTGGACTCGGCCAAGACCACCATCCTAAATCTGCCCAATGTTTTAAAAAAACATGAAAAAACAGCTCAAAATTATTTCAAAGCTATGAGTATTTCAACATCTGACATTAACCCTTGTCTCGAAACAAGATTTGTACGGGATGAAAAAAATCTTAAAAGGTAGCCAAATGGGATCTTTGGGTATATGGTTTGTTTTACTTCTTTGTATCTGAGGATATTACTGTAGTATCAATAATAATGGGAATAAGGAAGCATCAGAGGCAAGTGTCCAGATAGAGTTGAAAAGCAGCAATGATAGTGATGAATTTGCTGAAGATAGATGGTGGCATCTTATTTATGGAATCTCTTCCCCAGGGAGGTTTGACAGGAACCCACATTAGCAACATTTTGGAACCAATGAAAAACATTTCTACTTTGCAGGCTGTTTAATCGGTTCTTAATTATATGTTAACTGTATTTAATTTAGATTGCTTTAAACTTTGAATTGCTGCTGCTGCTGGCTAGTTTATATGGTGTTTTTATTTTGCATTTATTTTTAATAAATATTAATTAATCATTAATATTGTTAATATTAATACATTAATTTAATAAATATTAATAGATAAATTAATGATGTATTATCACAGAACTAGTCAATAAAACAGCTTAAACTACTTCAATGAGAGTTTAAAGTAGTTGAAAATTATCTCAAGGATAATTTTAAATTTCGTATGTCATGGCCAAAGCAGAATTCTTGTAACATTTTGCCAGTTTCTCTTGTTAGCTCAACTTAGGAAATGCATTTGATGAAGTCTTTTAATTGTTTGCCTTAACCAATGAACATGAAATTCGGCTTATCTGGTAGTAAGCAGAATCAGAAGCCATAACTTGTTCTCAACTTCTGATTTTTGGTAAAACAAGATTAATTTCTAGCTGGTATAACACAGTATACAACAGATACTCTATTATTCTGGTAATTTTATAATTGTGCTTCAACAAAATGGATACAAACCAATTCTGAGAACAGTCTGAATTATTCAGATCATGATCGTAAGATGTAGCTAGGCAAAGCAAAATTTATACACAGTTGGAGGTCTAAAGATGTACTAATATTTTCCATACTGATTGGAATCTGAAAACAAGTCCATGGTTGCCTTATACTATGTTGGGGGAGAGGGTGGGAGTGGCAGAACATTGTTATAAAGTCCAAGGTCTAATTTCCAAAGGGCTACTCACATCCTGAGAAAGACACACAAACATCAAAAAGTAGCCACTAAATCAGCCCAGAAGACAAAAGTCAAACCCATTCGAGCTTTAGGTTAAATCCCAGATAATGAATATAAGAGAATGACAGTCAGAGTTCAAACAATGTATCGTATCATTCAGACTTCCGGTCACATAAAAAGTTTATACAGGTTTACAGACAATAAATATATATTATTTCCAGCCTGTGCTACTCAACCAGGTTAAATAGCATAGATTTATATTGGAGGCTAGTTATCCTGTTCTTATCAGCCAGTGCTCATTGAATCTGATCCGGCTAAAAGGCCAATTCTATGGCTGTGTTATAATGCCTTAATCATGCTACTATTCAAAAGGTCTGATTTGGATGCAAGTTCAGCCAGGCATGCTGGATTACTCTTGGGTAGACCTTCACTTCCAATATGCTCTCCCTTGCAAGTAAGCACAGCGGCATCTGCCTTCTGATACACAAGCCAGTAGTGCTATTGTTCACTTGGGCTATGTGCCTGCAGTGAGGAAAGTCTTGGGCAGAGGAACCTGAGCTACAGAGACTGATTCTGACCTATTGATTCTGAAATGACGGAGGATTTACTTGAATTGGGTGATCTATCATCTTCTCCTAAGGATTCATTCTTAGAAGAGGATATGACAGCTATGGAGTACCTGCCTTAGGTGAAAAGGATCTTAGTGTTAAACATGGGAATTGTTGATATCATGTAGGCACAGCAGTGTTCCTTAACAAGTTCATGTGCTATTTTCAATCTCATTTAGTCTTGGCTATTGTAGATCTTGACAAGTCTAAGTTCTGATACATACACAGACAAGTTGTTGGCAGTGATTTGTTCTCCGAGCTTGCTGTTTAGCTCTGAATGTTTCATCGCCAGGCGAGGCAACATCTTCAGCGGAACTTCAGTTGAAGTGTCTTGTTTCAGTTTCCCTCCGCTTTTATTTTATGTAGTGACATGTCAGTTGGTCACATGACCAACTGGTCAAGTCATGTGAAGGTCACCAGGTGTGGAGATAGTTGGTGCCATCATTGGTTGGTTGGTTGCTCAATTGATCTGGCTTCTTATGAGCTCATAGGCTGTTCAATATGTTGATAAATTATCTGAGAGCCTGTACATGTGTGGTTTGGAAAACCTCTCAGGCAAACCTTGCAATGTCTCATAGGATTTTCTAGATCAGTGTTTCTCAACCTTGGCCTCTGGACGATGTGTGGACTTCAACTCCCAGAATTCTGCTGGCTGGGGAATTCTGAGAGTTGA
>JANHZT010003033.1:2279-12478 GCA_032468215.1 Stegonotus admiraltiensis
CCTGAGTCCTTCGGGAGAAGGGCGGTATAAAAATTTTATAAATAAATAAATAAATCACGTTGTCATCACATGACATATCACAACTATTTTTCCCTTTGCTAAATCAGGGATGGGCGTGGCCAGTGCATGACACATCTGGCCCATGGGCTGCAAGTTTGACACCGCTGCCATAGCCTGTTCCAAAAGCCACTTCCTCTTTGAAATTCTGGGAATATTTTTTTCTAGTTTGCTATTTGCAAATGTTTCATATTTCTTCCCATAGTCCTTCACATATACTACTTCATAAGCTAAGCACACTAGATCTGTTTCTTGTATTAAATTTATATTCTGATTGAGTGTCCTTCAGAAGATGTTTTCCTGATGTATCTGTTTTCTTTTCTTTTAAATTTAATCCATGTATTTGACACCAATAATTCATGATCTGGGTACAGTGTAAAGGTCCTGTCCATTTAGATGGCACTTCTCCATTTTTTTTGCTTCCTGTTTGGTAGTCTATTTGGTTCCAGTGATGTTGATCCAGTAATATCAAGATGTAGGACTTGTGATCATATTCTTTCAAACAAATTCAGACCGTAGTCATCAAATGTTTCTTTGAGAAAAAAAAACCCACCAGACTTTACAATAATATAACTTAGGACAAAAAAAAATTGACATTGCATTGATTTCTATAAGATTTAACATGCTTTGTCCTCTCAGCAATTATCAGCTTGTCTGCAAATGTATTTCATTCTTCTAAATATACAAAGAAAATTATGGATATTTTTTTTTTCTCAACAGTATTTTGCCAAACCTTTTGTATTTTGTCATTGAATCAATTTGGCTTTTTCTTGAATATCTTATACAAAACTGAGCTATTTGTAACACTATGATTATTATCCAAAATGCCTCTCTACTGAACATAAAGAATCTCTACTAATCAAAGCACAACTGGTTTGATATAGTTAAGGCATCAGGTTGGAAACCTGGAGACTATCAGTTCTAGTCTTGCCTTAGTCATGAAGCCAGCTGGGTGACTTTGGGCCTGTCACTCATTCTCAGCCCTAGGAAGCAGGCAATGGCAAGGCACTTGCGAAAAACCTTGCCAAGAAAATTTCAGGGAATGTCTGGATCAAAAAATCAATCGAGAAAAATAAATAAATATATTATATTAGAAACTCCCTTGACACCTACAGCTGTAATATGTGGCTAAAAAGATTAGATGTGAGACTGAATTTGTTTCCCTTTGTTTCCCTTTTATATTTTATATTTTAATCTGACCATTTGTTGTGGTGTAACAAAATAACTGAATAGCCACTACTATTTCTTGTTGCTCTTTCTCTCTGTCTGTTCAATCTGTTTGTCTAAATTACTTTACTTTGCTTTACTTTGTACTTCATTTATCTCGGACATATCTTTTTGGCATTATTACATCACCAATCAAATTATTTCCTTCAAGTTTACTCTGGAGCAGATAAGGTTTGAAGTGTGACTCTTCAGCTCCAGAATTTGTTCTACATGGTGGGCAATTGATTTGCATGTTACAATATTTGTACTGATTGCTTAGCAGCCTCAGATCCTGAGCTAACCTTCCTGCCTGAACAGGGGATCCTTCTGAAAAGGAAGGATCACAAGAGGAGCTCCTAATCCAGTTAAGTGTTAAACTCTTGACAGCTGGCCCAAAAGCAAATTTCTCACAGAGGCTTCATTAACCAGATTTATTGACATGGAAAAAAAGGATTAGGTTACAGAAATCTCAACAACAGGCTTGCTTTACTTCAGAAGATACTTTATCTCTCTGCCTATTAGAGTGGAGAATTTCTCAGCCTCTTAACTGTGACCTCTGTGGGAACAGGCAAAGAGACAGTTCTTTCAACTGGTAAAAGAAGAATGCCCAGGTGTCCAAATGAGAATCTCTCCTAATCTCAAAACCTCCTATTACATTAAGCCTTGTTACAACAGGAAGGTCTCCTTTGGTTTGGATAAATTCATCTGTCATTGGCTATACTTCTGCCTCATCTCTTGGGTGGTTTCTTGGCTTGGGTTTTTTTTCCTGAGTCTTACTTATTCCTCCCTTGCTTTTAAGAGCTGACTATTGTTTGTTTGTTTTTTCTCAGACTCTACCTCATCTTCTCAGACTGTTACTTGCAGCCCAGTGCTAACTTCACTCTTATTTCTGATTTTATGATCTAGCCCAACAAACATGGAACCAGTAATGGTAGTCCAACATTCCAAGTGCTGGGGTCACCAAAACTACCTGGTTTTCTGAGCTTTCTGAGTTCCCACAGCAGCACATTTTAAAGAAACAGTAATGCTGGTGATATAGTAAACATTAAGGGCTAAACACAGCCCTTGATGTCCTTGTCAACCAACTAAAACCAGTTTTGGTCTACTGGTTAAAACACTAGTTTGAAGCCAGGAGACTGTCAGTTCTAGTACTGGTTTAGGCATGAAAGCCAGCTGGATGACACTGGGCCAATCACTCACTGTCTCGGCCCAACTCACCTCATGGGGTTGTTATTGTGGGGAAAAATAGGACGGAGAAGGAGTATTAGGTATGTTCACCACCTTGAGATGTTTATAAAATAATAAAGGTGTGATATAAGTAGGTACTAAATAAAAAAAATAAAAATAAAACAAAGTTCCTAATGGTCCCAAATGCTAAATTTTGCCCCACTAAGTCTGATGGCATGAAATCACTGTTATACTTCCTGCAACTTTTTAACATTTTTTTAAAATATGCAACCGCCCATTGCAAAGACGCTTTCCATCTCTCTTCTTCAGCTAAGAAAAAAAAATAGTCTGGCTCTAATAAAAGTGCACCTAGAGGAAATATTTATGTGTGGGCACAGCATCTGGTAAACATTCTGGCTGTATTCAGTACAAGCATATAACTCATCACTAATTTAAATGTTTAATCTGCCATCTGCAGATGGCACTGGGTTTCTTGAATCCTTGCATAAGATTTTGAGTGGACGTCTGCAGTCCAAATTCTGCCAAACATTTCATTCAAGCATTCCCAATGTCTGAGTAGCATTTTGAAGATGTTTTCTTATTGGACCAATTGCCTCTAGACCTGACATATGCTTTTTGTTTGTTTTAATTAAACCGTGCTTTGTTTTGGAATGTTTGCCCTCCTTTTCATTATTGAAAGAAAATAGTTAAGCAAAGAAACCTAGTGATTAATTCACTGGGTATTCATCTGTCACAATCCAGCTGATATCCACTGGGCAGTAAGTCCTCAGTCCTTTCAGAGGGCTGTTCTAAATTAGTCACTCCCTAGGCAACAGAAAGTATGATGGGGAGAGAAAAGTGTCATCTGGACTATATTTCTGCATGACTGCTACATGTTTAATGAGAATAGAATAGAATTCTTTATTGGCCAAGTGTGATTGGACACACAAGGAATTTGTCTTGGTGCATACACTCTCGGTATACCTAAAAGAAAAGACACATTTGTCGAGAATCATAAGGTACAACACTTAATGATAGTCATAGGGAAACAGTCAATATAAATCTTAAGGATACCAGCAACGAGGTTACAGTCATACAGTCATAAGTGGGAGGAGATGGGTGATAGGAACAGATGAGAAGATTAATAGTAACTAGTTTGACAGTGTTGAGGGAATTATTTGTTTAGCAGAGTGATGGCATTCGGGGAAAAAACTGTTCTTGTATCTAGTTGTCTTGGTGTGCAGTGCTCTATAGCGTCATTTTGAGGGTTGGAGAACCCAGCAAAGAAAAATAGTTGGCAACCTTACTGATACCCTTCTGAATTATTTTTCTAGTGGTGCCCCTATTTTTTAAGTATAGTTCTTCCACTTTCTGTCACTGTTGTTGTAATGGCCATTTAAGAAATTTCAAGAGACTGCAATTGCTTCGGAAGTCTCTGGAGCTGATTTGAGTATATATAGAGGATTGCCTGGGAAGATGGGGGGAAATCCTTATTTTTATATTCATGGGGAGCCTTTCCTGAATCCAGCATCATTACTTTCATCATCATCAAGCATATAAACGTATCAGATAATATTTTCATTTAGTGCTACATTCACAGTTTGGAAAGGAAATCCACGCTAGATTATTTCTTTGTCATTTCTCTTTTTCTCCAGCATAATTTTGTCATCATGTGGTATCCTCTTTCCTGCAAAATAACTTTAGAAAAACCTAACCAACTTTGTGTTGGTGATTGAAAAAGGAAAATTGTAAAAATGAATGCATGAATGATGAAAGCGGAAGCTATTTAAAACAAAGCAAAATCGAGCTACAGTGATTCCCTCTACAGCTGCGTCAACCCTGTCCCCCAGCATTTCTGAAAAACCAATTTATGATATCATATTGACAGGATGTCACTTAGACTTTAAGTCAAGCATAGAGTCAATTGCTTCAAAACAGGATCTAGGCAGTGAGCTAGATCAGATGCTGAAAAGTCTTCTGCACATGGCCAGGAGCAATGTTGAATTTCTGTCTTAATTATCTGTTGAAGAGAGAAACTAATCAGCATCACAGCTCTTGCTTCCTTGCATGATATAATGTGACTGATAGAATGTTCTCTGCCACACATTTGTTAAGAAGTGTACATGCCTCTCACCCTTACTTTACAGCCTCTCTAACAGCTGAAAGATCATACCATTGAGCCAGATAGGCCCACTTTTAAACTGAATTGAAGACAATTTCTCATGTCTGTTACCAAGTGTTATATGAGGCCCAGGTGCATTTTTACAAAATGATGACCCTAGATCTGTGATGGTGAACCTATGGCACACGTGCCACATGTGGCACATGGAGCCATATCTGTGGGCATGCAAGCGTTGCCCAAGCTCAGCTCCAGCGTGCACGCATGTGCCAGCCACCTGATTTTCTGGCCTTCTGGAATTGGACGTTGGGAAACAGGCTGTTTCTGGCCTCCGGAGGGCCTCTGGGGCAATGGGGAAGGCCGTTTTCGCCCTCCCCAGGCTCCTAGAAAGCCTCTGGAGCCTGGGGAGGGCAAAAAATGGGCCTACCAGGCCCACTGTGCCATCATGTGCCAAAAGTGAGGGGAGCATGGGGGGGTTGCATGCTCATGCAGGGGGGGCACATTGAATTATGGGTGTGGGCACCTGTGTGCGCAACACCACCACCCCCCGCACTCCCACTTTTGGCATGCGACACCAAAAAGGTTAGCCATTACTGCCCTAGATACTGGGGGGTTATTTTGCTTTACAATGTTTTTTGTTATTGTTTAAACTGAAAGATCTCAAAGGTAGGCAGAATTGGGGAGCTAGGAGCTGCCAATGAAAACATCTGAGGGTATCTGGAAGACATCCAAAGATACTCCTTTGGTGACCTCAATCCAGCATATACTTTTTGTGTTGCTAATAAATAATTGTTTACATGGATGGGAGACTGTTGAAGATGCATCAGAGGCATTCACAGTTGAACTTTCCTTCCACTGTTTCAGTGGTGGATTGCCCCCAGTTTGAACCGGTTTGAAAGAACCGGTAGTAAAACCAGCGGGAGGCTCCGGCCACTGCCTCAGATGTCATCATAGGCGATCTGTGCATGCATGATCCCGTTGCGAACCGGTAATAAAGGTAAAGTTAAGTAGAACCCACTCCTGTACAATCCATTCCAAAGATACAAGCACAGCCTTCTCCTTGAAGTTCTTCAGCCCTGAGGAATAAAAGTGCATTTTTCCTCCTGATTTATTGTACCTTCTGCTTGATAACACACACCTAAACATTATGGGCAAGAAGTCAATTTCAGACAAAAAAAAATGTTTTTTCAAAATTCAGAACAGCACTACCATGAGTCCTTCAAAGGAATAAATATGACACATTGAAAGCTTCCTAAGGAACCAGTTATACCTTTGCAATATTGATCGCATGTCTCTAGTAAATTTTTTGGGCTTTCTGATGTTCTTTGGTAGATTATTTCAAAGAGAATAAACTGCTCTAACAATCAGAAGGGGTGCATTTTCCTATATCAAAATGTGTTCCAAATAACCGGAAGTCTGACCCTGAGTGTTACAGCATCTTGTTAAAAAGCTGGACTCAATCTATTCCCAATTTATTCCAAAACCGAACCCTCTTAACTCATAATTGTTGCTTTTCTGCTGGTGAAATGCGAATCCAGAATTTTTAAAGGAGGCATAGTGTATGCAATCTTGACTAATGGAAAAGGGTGCCATCATTTATAAGTTTCCTTGTCGCAGCTGGGGAGCACCTGGTGTTCCAAAAAGTACAGTTCAGAAGGTAAGATTTTTATTGCATCAAAATTGGCATCGCTTTAGAGATGCTTTAAAAGTAGACTTGCCATTCCTTAAAAAATATTTTAAAAACATTTTGAAGGAGAATCAATCCATAACTCCAATTCCTTTCAATGTGTGACAAATTTAACATCTGATGATGTTTATTGAGATGTTCTTTTAACTTGCACTTACTCTCCAATTTTACATTTTTGTATTCTAGGTACAAAATTTTGTCTCTGATGTCTAATGTCTTGATGTTTAGCAGTTAAAAAGCAGTAATCCTGCATTATTATTGTTATGGTTGGTGGTAGAGTCAGCCAGATGTTGGTGGATTTGGCATTTTATCCACCTATCCCAAGCACCTGCAATAGACAAATGTTGTTTGATTGTGTTAAAAGATACCCATTGCAGAATGTAAGCTGTCCCAAGTAAAGCTACTTTTTGCAAATGACTGGTGGTGATTTTGTCAATGCCGATGGTGTTCAATAGGTCATTACTAGTCATGTAATATACCATAGGCTGACATATGTAAGAGCTCACATAGAATGATGTCAGAACTGTATATGTAAAATAAGCAGAATGTGCTCCATTCCAGTCCATAGCAATGAATGACCAAATACAGCAGAAGAATATAATAGTGAGGTAGATAGAAAGAAAAGAGGTAAAAATGGAGATGAAATGAGGGAAGGTACAGAGATACACCATTTTCAAAAGATACCATAGGAAGAAAGATAAAAAATCTTTACTAGAATAAGATCAGCCTTTTTCTGCTACTTCCATGGATATAAGTAATAACTCCTTACAGATATAATAAAACTGAAATTTCACTGCTTTGCCCTTAAGGGATCATGTAAAGAATTAGCAATCATTGGGGAACAATCTGAAATACCAAAATGCCAACAAAATATTTTCCTCATACTGAACAAGAAGAGTTCAGGGCATTTTTTTTTAAAAAAAAGTATATTTTAAACGTACAAATACCTAAATACCATTTATGTTGCATGCCTCTGTTATGAGAGAGCAGAAACATATCTACACACTAGGAATTTGTCTGCATTCATGACAGCTCCAGCATAATTAGCTAGGCCTTTCAAGGAGCCAACAAATGTCCTGGCCAACAACACAGTCAGAATCCCCTGTAATATTTGACGCAGCCATCCTTAAGCATCAGCCAGATATTTCTGGAGAACTTCCACTCCGACTGCAATTTCTGGAAGTGGTAACTGTGAGATATCTTAAGACATCAGAGTAGAAGAAAGCTGTATCAGACATTTGTTGCTGATTTGTTCTTTGGCAGAACCAAAGGCAGAAATCCTCCTCCACACGATACATACTTAAGAAAACTCTTCCGGCAAAATCCAGGTAAGAACTGGCATAGTTTGGTAGCAAAAATATGTGGACTGTCATTTGGGAAAACCTCCCTGTTCAAATGAAGCTACAATGAATTAGGTGGCCTCAGATACACCAATTCAGCCTCTAATTTACAGAAGGTCTATAATAATAACTTGCAGAAATGCTGCACTAACATGTATGTAACACTCTGAACATTAGAAAATCCCATGTTTAGGTAAAAAATTAATATCTCAACCTGATCTGGACTGAGGTCTGCCTCCCTCTTTTCCTCCTTCTCCTGAAACAGATTAATATCATTTTTTCCCTATTGCTTCAGACTGGTTTTACTTTATATTTTACTTTATATATTTAATATATACAGGTAGTCGTTAATTTGTGAGCACAATTGGGGACCAGAATTATCATTGCTAAACAAGGTGGTTGTTAAGAGAGTCACAGCCAATTTTATGACTTTTTTTTCCCAATTGTTGTTAAACAATTGTTGATCATTGCAGTTGTTAAGTGAGTCATGTGGTCATTAAGGGAATCTAACTCCCCCATTGACTCCTGCTCCAAAGCCAGCTGGGAAAGTCACAAATCACATGATGTCAGATCATGTCCAATCGTATTCAGGTATATTATGTTGTAAATCATGCAGGTTGCTAAATGCCTGGAGTTTGTAGAAGATGACTAAACTGAGCCTTCAGGAGGGGTCAAACGTGTCATCAGTCTTGAGTCCCTTGTGTCCACAAGAGATCTAAGTCCAGCCCATCTTGAATTCCATTGATTCTTATCTACCACTAATTTGCTTTGACCATTAGTAGTTCAGATTCTTAGGAGTGGCGCGGTAGCCTAGAGGTGGAGCTCTTGCCTCACAATCAGGAGGCTGTGAGTTCAATCCTAGGCAGATATTTCTCTCTGTGGGCACACTGAGAATATATCTGCTGAACAAAACTCTGCATTGGCAACAGGAAGGGCATTCGGCCATTAAAACACTCTGCTAGCTCCATTCAGTTGCCCAGACTCTACCCTACAAGGGATTATGGGGTTGTTAAAAGAAGAAAGAAATTAGTAGTTCAGATTTTTGTAGAGAACTTCAGCTTGCAATAAACCCTTATATTCATTTGAACTGCCTGGACCTTTTGATTTCCCATGCTTGACAAATTTTGATCATATCACTATAGGGATGCTGCAACAGTTGCAAAAGTGAAGACCAGTCATAATCACTGCTTTCAGTGCCATTGTATCTTCCAATGGTCACTAAAGAAACATTTGTAAATTGAGGATTAACTGTAACTAAATCAAAATTAGATAATCACAGAGTTGCAGTTTTGTCAGAAATCTGCCTTCCCAGATTATAGACCCTGCAACAGTCTAGAGTCCAAAAAAAGCATGTGTGTTTGTGACATCTTTGTAATGACAAGTTTGAGTGCTTCTATGTAAGGCTAAGTTGTACAGACATATCAAGGCTGCTGCTGGTGCACTCTGCCATTATCTCTTTGTTATCAAGTAAGGAACATTGGTGGGATTAGGCTCATGTTCTTAATTTGTATGGCACATCCGTAGTTTAGCCTAGTTGTGTTATTAATCTTTGCATTATTAGATTTGCCTCAGACACTATTTATCATCTATTGCATGTTAATGGGAAGAGAATGGCTTTGCTATAAACTATTACTCTATTAAACAATTAAATGCATTTCTGGACAGTTGAGTTAAATCTCATATATTAGATTTTTGAAACAGATGGATTTAGCATTAATGTTTAATGAGGCTCAATGGGCCAGCAACTTCTCCCTCCTCTAGATCTTCCTCTGAGGGTTTTTTGTCTTCTCAAGCTCTATGTATTTATTATCCTTCGATGTTCAGAACTACACACAAACACACACACACACACACATGTATGTATATATATTTAGCTGTCCATTTTGCCAATTTAGCAGTCCATTAAACAATACACAGCAGCCCCCTTTTCTATTCTTCTTTTTAATACTGCATGCATTTTTTGCTGTAGGGTTTGTTTGTTTTTTTACTCAGCGGGGAGAGGTTGGCAATGCCTGGGGATTTCTGGAAATTGCTCCTCTGTGTTAGAGGCACCAAAATAACCAAGATGATATAAGGTCTCCTGCTGGAGCAGGAGGTTGGACTAGATGACCTCTGAGGTCCCTTCCAGCCCTGGATTGCTGTGCTATTTCAAAGCATTCTCTGAAGCTGCATCTAGTGCCAGGTTTGTGGTCCTTCATTCCTCTCCTTTTTCTTTTTCTCTCCCTCCCTCTCTCCTTCCCTCTATCCATTCATCCATCCATCCATCCATATCTCATTCACTTTCCTTCCCTCTTTCTCCCTTCCCTCTTTTTTTCTTTCTTTCTTTCTTTTTCTTTCTTTCTCTTTCTTTCTCCCTTTCTCCTTTCTCCCTTTCTGTGAACCCCAGAAGGTCTTTGGTAGGAGGAAGAAAAGCCAGACGTTTTGAAACTGAGAACATGCCCATTGATCATCTGGCATTCTTAGAGCTCCACTATTGATTAGTTCAGCCAGAGCAAGGATAGCTAGCAGCCACTTACAATAAGCTCTCAACTCAAGCTCAGTGCATGTGGGGATCCCCAAATAGTGAGGATGAAGTAGGAGTAAAAGGGTTTACCCTTCCTTCCTTCCTTCCCTCCCTCCCTCC
>JANHZT010003034.1:92328-107458 GCA_032468215.1 Stegonotus admiraltiensis
GAGGTTGTAGAAAAAATGGTTTTAAAAGTAAAAAAAAAAAAGTTGGCCACGCCCACTCAGTCATATTACCACCACCATCAAGCCACACCCACAGAACCGGTAGTAACAAATTTTACATTTAACCACTGGGTAGGACCATGTGGCTCTGTATCTTTTTCTCTTCTACTTAAAGCACGCACACACACACACAACTCGTCCCCCCGAAAACTGCTCATTTGAGCCCCCATCATATCTCCAATAAGAGCTATCATATCAAAAGTCTCTAAGAGACCCAGGACAAGGAGAGCAGCTGCATTCTACTGTCTCAGTTTTGCCAGAAATCATCCATATCAGCAATCAAAGTGGCCTCAGCAATCAAAGAGTCTAGATCCAAAATGTGATTGGAAGGGATACAGATAATATATTTCCTCCAGAGCTCTTCATGGGTACAGTCCAACCACCTTTTCAACTGCCTTTCCTAAAAAGGGAAGATTGGAGACTGAACAATGATTGTTCAAAATTGTTAGTTCAAGTTGTGACTTCTTGAGATGGAGAACAATACTATCCTCTTCAAAGCAGGGGGTTCAATCCTCCTCCTAAGGATTGATTAGCCACCACTCTGACCAAGCCTCCTGTTAGGCCTCAAAATATGTTTACCTGTTAGGAAAATAGGAATAAAAACCAGAGTAACATTCCAAAGGAACCTGTCTACGTCATCAGGATTGATAGGATCAGACTCCTCTCAGCTAACCTTGCAAGATGCAACTTCAGTTATCTTAATAGCACCTGTCCATTGACAATCAACCCTCAGGTGGAACTGCAAAATTTTTAACCTCCAGACATCTTGAAAACTACTCATAGCAGACCAGTAGATGCTGTTTCAGCTGCTTAGAAAGCCAGCTAAAACAGGGAATATGCCTATGTCAATCTGGGCAGGAGTTTAAAATTTAGAAAAAGCCATAATTTCCTGTATAAACACAACGATGAGTGAAGTAGGAACATTTGCTAAAAGATAAAGTAGAAGAAATCAGACATTCTAGACCAGGGGTGTCAAACTTGTGGGCCACGGGCTGGATATATCACACACTGGACACACCCACCCCCATTTTAGTGAAGGGGGGAAGTTGTGATAATCACATGACAACAATGTGATGCCACAAGTTTGACACCTGTGTTCTAGACACTATAGAACAGTATCATGGGTTTTCATTGTTGTTTCTTAAAATCTATTTTCAGTAAACAAGCTTTTATTTAACCTATTTCTTCAATGGCATTTAAGATGCTTTACTTTGCCTGAAAGAAGATTTGCAAGGAGATTCATTTGCTGTACACAACAGCTTTTAGCCTGTTCCTTATTCCCTATCTGTGGTTTTCCCTATTTCATTGTCTTAACCTAAGGCATCTCAAGTATTCTCTGTATGTTTAGGCAGCAGCACAGAGTGAAGAACAAATGATTAAGTAACTGAATGTTTGAAATTCAACTAAATGCACCAATTATTATCGGTTTAAGACTTTCTTATCTTGCTTTATGTGATACTTAATGGCAGATCCATTGTCTTAGCTCAAACATACTAATGAAGAAATTAACCCAGCTTGTCTGATGTCAAAGATGGCAGAAAGGTGAACCCTTGGATTAATTGATTTTACTTGACCTTTTTCCAAATCTTTTACAACTAGTCCAGAAGAGAATCTTTAATATGTAATTAAAAGTTTATGTGTTACTGGTAAGTGTTAAAAGAATGGAAGAAACTTATAAATAATCTGCAAAAAAATACAACCTGCTTCATTGGATAAAGGCTCTGTAGTTGCAACCAACTTATTATAAAAGTGGTCTCTATTCACACCCATATTAGCTGTAGATATGAGATCTCACCTATATTGAAAGTAAAGCTTATGATTTTTTTTCCTGCTTGTAGAATTTTTCAGTTTCAGTGCTATCAACTGATGAGAATAGGTGTCACTGACGGAGTTGAAAAGAAAGTACACATAACCAGAAAATGCATATCATTTTTTAAAAAAAATTAAAGCTAAATACACCTTAGTTTATACATTGTCTTATCTGTAAACTAAAATATTTAATTATTCTATATTGATTACATATATAAAATATTTTGCAGTTCCAGCTAAATCTTAAATAATCAAGTTGGTGTCCAAAAATTCAGTAGCCAAGCATGCCTACATTGAAAAATTGCATGGGTTTATAACTGAGACCAAGGTAACAAGGTGAATTTAAAAAAAACCCTTCATAACATAGTTCTTGTGTTTTATTCTTCAGAATTCTAACATTTTGAGATATTCAATTCTCACATGGATTGACTTGTATCAGTAAATATTATTTCCAGTTTTTAATTGTTTTATGTATGGCTTAAACAGTAAGTGAATTAAATAATAACCATATTATTAATAATAAACTATAAACCATATTATTTATAGTTAAGTTTATTTATTTAAATGAATAAATGGTGTCCACCTGTCTTGATTGGAATCTATGCCTCAGGGAGGGAATTGGAAAAAGTTAATTGACTGGAGTATCTGCAGAAGATGAAAAAAAAAATTTTTTTCTGAAAAAAAAATCAGAATGGCAGTTGTGGACATGCAATAAAATCCCCAACTCTTTTGTACATGAGGTGGCATTGCCAGCAAGTACAAAGGAGTGGGAATTTCCTTGCATGGTCATTACTGCCATCCTTTTTTTATTACTTGCAGCTGTAGCTGAATTTAATTAAAAAGAAAAGATATTCTAGGACATCCTTAGTAATGACACGGCAACAGATTTCCAGTTGTCTGCTCAAAAATTGCTAATGTAACATTTAAAAAAAAAAGAAAATCCAAGAAATGATGTATCTTATCTACATTTGACATAAATTAATGCTTAAATTAAAAAGAAATTGAAACAGTAAGTTACTAGCCAGGAAATCAATGAACAGCATTATGAAGTTCTAGGTGTTGGGGCAGTAACTTCCAGACAGCCAAGGGTCTCAAAAGATTATCAAAAGCACATGAACTCACAACAAGGACCAGCCATGAGTAGCTGAATATTAATCTACAGCTGCTGAGAATACTGAGAGACTGTCAGATACAGGTTTAAAAATTACTGGAGGGAGCATCACCTCTGAACCCAAGTGTGGCAAATTATTTAAGACATTTCAGGAAATGTAATTCAGCAAAACCTCCATCTTAAGGATTTACTACTCCTTAGTCTTCTGTATTTTCAAAGGGCTAATATTCCTTTCGACTTGGAAGAGAAAGCAATTAGCATCTGGTAGTTTTTCCAGATTAATTCCAACATCTTAAGGAATATTGCTTGGCCCACCTTTTGATATAGCTGTACTTCAGCTATTCCTGTTGGTTTCTGTCTAATGGTGGCTTTCGTCCTGTTAATCTGAGAATCTATCAGACTTACATATGAGATGAGAACCAATCAGCTAAACACTTGTAGAAAAAGTAACCAGATTCTTTAAAAAAGTTGAACATAGCAGAACAATTGTTGCTAAAGGAAAAAATCAGCATGGATTTTGCAAAAGTAAATCTGCCTTTTCTTCAGGGTTTTTGCTTGCTTGTTCTGAAAATATCAACTGGCACATGGATGGGGATGATTCTATAGAGAACTGTGGACTTAGGGAAAAAAGTTTGTCATCAAAGATTTTTGAAGAAACTTAGTGTTATGGATAAGAGCATCCATTTTCCATGGATTACTGTAAAGCAGGGAAAAGGAGTAATTTTTCAATGGAGAGAAATAAATGGATTTGGATAACAGTAATAGAGTTGGAACGGACCTTGGAGGTCATTTAGTCCAACCTCCTGCTCACGCAAGAGACCTGTACTAGGGATTTGAACCACTGAACTGCTGACCTTTCTGATCAACAAGCTCAATGTCTTAGCCACTGAGCCACCTAGTCAGATTTCTTCAAACTACTTTATTAGGACTGATTTTTTTATGCTGTTTATAAATTATATCTTGATCCAAAGGTCAGCAATGAACTTGCAGCCCCTTAGTTAGAATTAGTTAGTGCTCCTTTCATATGGAATTTAAAGTACATGATGACAACATATATTTCTATAATAGTGTAAACTGCTTCAAATAAGAAGCATTTGATTTTTTTTTAAAAAAAGTTGAGAAGCAATTTGGGACTTAGACAGATAACACTGAAAAATGACAATACAAAAAGAATGAAATTAGTGGCACTGAAAACTGGGACATTTTTAGCATCCAAAGTATATAAACTGCCTTAACTCATGTTGGCAAATATATTTTCTTTACTAAGAAGTGATTCTGGGGAAGACTTAAGAGAAGCTGTTAACGTTTGTTTGTTTCCCACTTGGAATGAAAGGAAGATAGCACTAATCAAATCATGTGATAATTTGAAGGGAAAAGTGCTTTGGTGCCTCAACCCTCACAACTTCTTCATTTGTCCCAGTGTTGACTGTGAGTTAAATAAAAGTGTTGACACTTGAGATTACTTTGAGTCTGGAAAATTTAATCAGCTAAGACCTTGGTAGCTATAAATTGCAGCAGAAACCTCTAATTCATCTTATAATTCTGTGACAGGGGTTAAATTGCCTGTATTTGGCCAGATCACCTTAGCAGTTAATTAATTATAAGAAGGAATATGAAGGTCAAATATGCCAGAATCTCTTTCAAGAACCTCTTTTTGTCTGACTTACAGCTTCCATCAAGTCATCCACTACCCATGAATGGAAACATGATCATAGGTGCCACTAATTTTGCACATACCCTTCCATGGGTCTTCATTGTGTTGCATTGCATCAGTCTTTGGTTGCTGATCAGTCATTATCAATGAATAATCAAGAAATCTCCCCACATATATAAATATTAATAGAAATACTTTCCAGTATGAAAGAGATTCCTGAAACATACTTGATGCTTGTTTCACATAGAGTGTTTGTGTGTGTGTGTGAGAGAGAGATGTATCCACATCCTGGTGATTATAAACAAGCTAGCTTTCTGATCAGTTCATTGTCTAAATTCAAAATAGAGATGGGAGTAAAATGAGTTATGCAGGAATATTTCTTCCCGCTAACAGGAAAATGGATACTTTTATCCATGACACTAAGTTAATTCAAAAATCTTTGATAACATTTCCCCCCAATAGTGGCTCTGTTTGCTGTCATTAATGCAACACTACAATGGTTTCGTATGTTATAAGGAAGTCATGATGATATTGGAACAGAATCAGGATTATGTTGTTGATAATCCATTATTACTTCCTTACTTGCCCTTGAGTGAATAGGACAGCATCAGCAATCTGATCTAAGATGATTCAAGGTATGTGTAAATGAAATATTTTTCTTGATAATACTGTAAAACATTAAATTCATTTGTTATTGTCAGAGTTAGAAATCTGATGACTAGAAACTGGGAGACCATGAGTTCTAGTACTGCCTTAGACACAAAGTCAGATGGATGACCTTGGGCAGTTGCTCTTGCTTAGCCCTAGGAAGGAGGCAAGGGCAAAACATTTCAAGAAAATGGCAAGGCAATTGCGAGAAATAAAAAACTATCTTGAAGAGACACATAATGCCAAAGAGATTAGGTTTAGAAATACATTCCTCACTAGAACCTAATTTTTTTTCCAAAGAAGCATTTCTATGGAAGTAGAATGGACTTGGCTCATTGCAGTCCTAGATAATATATGTTCAGGTGTCATGTACAGTAGGTTGTTTTGTTTGCTAAGTTAAAAGTATAGTTGATTGAGTTAAATTTATCTCCCGGTAGCCACATTGACTCATCCACTAGAACATAAAATAGTCCTTCTATACAAGGCCCATCTATCTGGTGGTAACATTGACTGTCAAGACTAGTAGCACTAGATAAACCAGCATTCTTTGAATTTGTCCTGTCCCCTGCTAAAGTCATTCACATGAGTGACAGATACCATGTACTGTGATAATGAATACTACAGATTGGTTATGTACTGTGTGAAGAAGCAAGTATATACTTATCTAAAGAGGAGTATTCTGGTTATCATTCCACTCAGTTTTGTGGAATGACTCTTGGTCCTAATACTTTGAGAACTTCTCTTGATTAGTTGTTGGCAATTCAATTTCCATTTTACAGAAAACTCAAGACTTCATTTTGGCATATGTCAAATCCTTGATTTTATCCCAACATGCTTAATTTTACACTTCCTTAAATTAACCACACTTGCCATTAGACAATTCATCAATATAGTTTTCTTGGTAATACTGCTTTCTCAGATATAGTTTCAACTAGTGTAGCCTACAGCTGATCAGTCATCCGAATATGATCCAGGGCTGACCCTGCTAAATTATTAAATCCTTAACAGATATGCTAAGCAGTTGCTCTGACTTTTAGGAGATCATTCAAGAACAAACATGCATTCACAGAAGGATAGATAGGCAAAAAGATATAATGGGTTCTTTTTGATTGAGCTTTGAGATTGTCCTGTCCTACTGAATCATCAGTTCAAACTGCTGTGCTGTTAAAGAGAAGGGGTGTGTGTGCTGGATAAACTTTCTCAGAGCATAGATAGCTGGGATAGAGATCAACATTTTTCATCAGTTTGCAACTTCCCTGCCTTAATCATTGGCCATGACCACTGACACACTGTCAAGAGAGAGAGAGAGAGACTGAGAGAAGGATAAAGAGATAAAGGGACATGTCATGTGACCCTTTCTTATATTGCTATTGACACAGGAGACTTCAGGACCCATATTTTAGAGTTTCTGGAGAGAGAGTGGCCCCTGTGCTGTGAAGAGAGAAAACATTTCTCAGCTGTGCAGTTCTCAATGAACTGGAGCTCAAATATTGTTTTGAAGCATTTTGTAGGGAGAAAAAGTAAGTATATGTGTATTTATTTAAAACTTATCCATCAGGGGGAAAGGAAGGAAGGAGAAAGAAATGTGATTTTTCTGTATTGTTTGATAAAGCTTGTGGACAGTCTCTTCTTATTGTCCAGGGTTTATCCAATACAGCACTTGAATATTTTATTCTCCCAGATTGCAATGTTCGGCATCCCAACACTATAACAGAGACCATCAAATACAGTGGGATATAAAGGGAATGAAATTCTGCTATCAGACTATTTTTGAAAGACAGCAAATAACATTAAATCAGTAAATACATACTCAAAAGATAATGCGTGGGTTTCTGCAGTAAATTGAAAGAATGTGTTTTATTTCAATTTTATTTTAATATTAAAATATTTTAATTTCCTTTAATACTTAGAATCATTTAAAAGAAATCATCTATTTAAAGTATTGTTTTCTTGCTGTTGATGCCAAAAAATCAGTAATACAATTGGTATTTGGTACAGAAAGATACAAATAACATGCTAAGAGTTTGAGCAGTTTTAAGTTCTTTTCCATTTTAATTTTGAGCAGTGCACATGTCACTTGAAGTTACATTTTTAATAGGAAATTACTAACGGAGCCAGCCAAGTCACAAATATTCAGAACATAGCCTTGGTATTTATTGTAAAGCTTTTTTGTTTTTGTTTTGTATTTACAAATAACTCCTACATACAAGTGTACCCATTACATTATTTTGGGAGGTGGGGGCTAAGCAATTTTATTGCAACTAAGATATTGAAATATATTGTCAGTACAGATATATTCATTTCAACAATAAGTCTATTTTTCCTGTGGAACGGTTTGAATAAATTACACAGATTGACTGATACCTGGTAATTCAATGCACATCATAGCCTTACACGATAGCCTTACCAACTGAAGTTACTAACCTGCAGAAAAAATCACTAATAACTCCAATAGAAGATAACCAATAACTTGCATTTCTGTGCTTGCTCATCAAAACCACACCTTCTGTGTTCTGTGTGCAAATACCAGCTTTTATCATTTTGACAGACTATTGAAAATTAAAAAATAAAAAAGTTCCGCACAGAAAATCATTTAATTGCATGCATAAAATTTCTGGTTACCTGTGAGAACCAAGTAATTGGTATAAATGCATTACGGTGTGTGTGTGCGCGCGCGCGCGTGTGTGTGTGCGTGCATGTGTTTGCAGTGGATAGATTTTGATACTTCCTAATACATTTCATATAAAGCCGAGGCTATTAGGGTTGTGAGATTTAATCAACTACTTAAATTGACTTAAATTGCTTTTGATAACTTAAACAAAAAACTGTCAATAAAAGCTTTAAACTCTTGTCAGGCAATACGTTTTTGGGGGAAAGTGTTTTAAAAACTGAATAGACTCTGCAACTTAGAAGAAATTATTCTTTTGTATGTGAGGTAATGTTTTCAGCATTATGATAAAAGAAAAAGAAGACACTTCCTCATTTGTGTTGTTGTATTTAAGCTCCCAAATCTTCAGTGTTGGATTAGAATTCTCAGGAAATTTAGCTCTGGGAAAGGTTGCTTTATTCATATGCGATCTGTTTGAGTTAAATTAATCATTCTCATATGCGATCTGTTTTAGTTGAATGAATCAGTCTGTCCAGATATCTGTACCTGTACTTGAGCAATCTTGAGGGGTGGTGGGTTCTGGGAGATTTTTTCCCCACTTCGTTTAGATTTTCAACATGTTTTTGAAAAATTATATTTTCGTTGACATTAAAGGCAAGAAAACTAGGTATTTTAATATGAGGATTGATACTAGGCTATAATATTTCCACCCGTTAACCAAGTTTTCTTTCATTATGTACTAACCAAATAATTGTACCTGTTTCATGTAAAATAGCTGCAAATAATAGATTAATTTTCGATACTGTAAGGAAACTGTAGCTATCTAATTTTATAGAGCCAGTTTGATGTAGTGATTACAGCAATTGGTTAGAAACCAAGAGACCATGAGTTCTAGTCACTCAGGAGGTACGAAGCCAGCTGAGTGACCTTGTGTCAATCACTCTCTTTCAGCCTTAGGAAGCAGGCAAAGGCAAGCCACATCTGAAAAATTTGCCAAGAAAATTGCAGTGACTTGTCAAAGTAGTTGCCAGGAATCAAGACTGACTCAAAGGAAATTTTTAAAAATGTGTGTTTAAAAAATGTGTGTTAATATGGAATTTTAGGTGCTATAGAAATGTTTTACACAAAATGCTTATATTTAGATGTACCAGGGTTTTACAAATACCCTGATATCAGTCATTGAAAGTATAGTTGCAATTATTATATGAATACTTGCAGTATTACTTGCAATTGAAGTAGCCTTTAAAAGCAAGAAATGAATAATACATTAAATAAAGTTCGTATCTGTTCTTCTATGGGAAATCTAATATACTAATCCTAAATGACTTATTTTGAAAGAAACATAATTGTGTTTGCCAAAGGACATAAACCTGTATATTAATTTTGCAAATTTTGTAATTATGTATGCTACTGCGTTTTCTAATTGTAACCATAGAATGTAAAAGCATTTGATACATGAAAAAAACGAACATGTGAATAACAAATTAAGTTTCAGTTCCCTTGATCTCAATATCCAATTGTAAGGTACTGTTGACAAAAGAAGAGTATTTCTATATTTCATACTCAGGGTTCCTATCTTCATCCTAGTTTACCAATTTTATGGTGGTTTCAGCTAAGCTGACAGAAACATCCTTGAAGTAGACAAGGTATGTTTTCTTATTGGAACAGTGAACTCAGCTGTAAGGAGATGTGTTTGGTCAGCAGGGAATTTTATCAGTAGAGAAACATGTTTTATTGAATGCATAAAGGCTTAGAAGGGTAAGGTCTGCAAAAAAAATCCTTTAAAACTAATAACGATTAGGTTTAGGAGAGATTCTGAGGCAATAGATACAATAAATCTATTATATAAAGATTTATTTTGAATACTTGGGAATTTTTCTCTCTTGAGTAATTTGATTTCTGCATATGAACAACCAAGTTTGAAATGATCGGATTTTCATTTTTTAGGCACTATTGTGCCCTTTGTCACATCTAAAGCTGTTGGAATGGTGTGAATCATTTATGAGGCGTTTAAGTGTTCATCTCAATTTGATGCACCACTGTTTCTTGAAAGCTAGATATGACCACTTCAAAGACCATTGTCTTGAGTTTATTTGTGAATGCACAAAAGGCGCTTTCACTTTTTTGGGTAAAATCTTGCTGAAGTATATATACACACCCAGATCTTCTTGACTATTCCAAACATGCTTAGTGCAATCCATAAGAAGCCCTTGAAAAGGGAAACTCTCTGGAAATCAGTGGAATGTCATATTTCCCATGTATTTAATCCTTGTTAATTACATTAAAATTATGCCCACTTTAACTTTACAGACGAAGTAATGCTCACAAGAGTAAGTCCAACTTTATTAAATTTTTTGTTGCTGGCATTAACAGTATATAATTCCTTCTTACTAATTTTGTTCCTTTGGCATACACTGAAATAGGACCTAATGAAGTTAAGGAAAGTATGAATAATTGGGATCCCGTTTTTGGCTTTGGTACAGAACTTGTAAGGCTGTGATGGCGAACCTATGGAATGCATGCTAGAGGTGGCACGCAGCGCCCTCTCTGATGGCACACAAGCTGTCGCCCCAGTTCAGCTCTGCTGCACATATGTGTGCGTCTCCACCGGCCAGCTGGTCTTTGGGTCTCTGCCATGCATGCACGGGAGGACTCATGCACATGCATGGGGTGGGGGGGAATGCACACATTGCATTTTGAGGGTTCAGGCACGCTTCGGCACATTTTTGCATGCGCATGTGTGCTTTGGGCACTTGGTCCAGAAAAGGTTACCCATCGCTGTTCTAAGGCAATATCTCAAGCACTTTCCCTCTTTTTTTTCTCCAGAGGCAAAGCCAGATAACGAATGGGTTTATATGCTAGCTGATACAGCAGCATTCATCAAATTCTATCTATAGCATAAACTTACTAACAGATGTGAATGATAATGATTTTGATTTTGCCCATTGAGGTAGTCCTCATTTAGCAACTACCTCAAGCAGGAACCATTTGAAGTTATGATGGTGATGAAAAAGTAACTTTGCAACCAGTCTTCTCATATTTGACTTTCACAGATCTATAAAGCAAAGAAAAGCATGATCATAGTTTCACTTAGTGACTGCTTCACTTAATGATCAAGTTGGCAGTCGCAATTGTGGTTGTTAAACAAGAACTTCCTGTAAAAAAGAGGACCCAGTTTTGTTTGGTCTAGTGGTTAAGCACCAAGATAGAAAGCAGGAGACCCTGAATTCAAGTCCTGCCTTAGCCATGAAAGCCAGCTGGGTGACATTGGGCCAGTCACACAAACTCTCTCAGCCCAACTTGACTCGCAGGGTTGTTGTTATGAGAAAAAAAGGAAGAGGGAGGTGTGTTGGATATGTTCGCCACCTTGAGTTATTTCTAAAAATAATTAAGGTGGAATAGGTAGATATGGAGAGAGAGAGAAAGAGAGGGAGAGGGAGAGAGAGCGAGCGCAATACTATTTATATTATACAACTGATTAAAGAACTAAATGCCATCTTCAGCACTGCTAGTCCAGGTAATGTGGCATGAAATGATTGATTCTTGACGGATATCCTGAGCTTAATAGAGTATAATGTATATGTGTGTGTCAGTGGTGGCTTGCTCCTGGTTCGGTCTGGTTCTATAGAACCAGTAGTAAAACTGGCGGGAGGCTCCGCCCACCTGCCACGACGTCATCGTGGATGATCTGTGCATATGTAAAAGCGCATGCACACGAGCGAAGCAAGCATGAGTGCTCGCTCCCAGTGCGAACCGGTAGTAAAGGTAAGTAGAACCCACCCCTGGTATGTGTTTTCAGGTCATTCTTGACTCCTACTGCAGACCATACAGTTTTTTCAGCAACTTTTTTGGGAAGTGGTTTGCCATTGGCTTCTTCCTTAAACTAAGACAGAGGGACTGGCCCGAGGTTACCCTGATGGCTTTGTGCCTAAGAAAGAACTAGAACTCAGAGGCTCCTGTTTTTCAGATTGGTGCCTTAATCACCATACAAAAGTGGCTCTCATTTCATGTAACTTTCCAGGTTTCAATGTTCATAGTTGCAGTAAATGAGAAATCTGGAAGGTGAAGACAAGCACATCTGAAAGCGGTTCATTGGGGAAGGTATATCTTTCATATTATTTGCCCACATTTCACAATTTCAGTGCTTTTATAAAACAACGCCTTTTACACAACCTTAAGATGAAAGCACAATGTACAATCCTTTTTCTGGCTCAAGCAATTTTCTCTCTGTTTCATTTTACTGTTGTCTATAAAATTGTTTCTTCACAATATCCATGTGTCCTGCACAGTATTTATTTAAAAAATATGAAGTGACAAAAATAGATGCTTTATTCTATTTGCCTTCTCACTGAGAAGAAAAGTTACCATCTCACCACTCATTAGGGGCTTAGGGCCTGGTTATTTGCGAGACCGCGTACTGCCACCAATAGCCTCCCACAGGCCAGTTTGCTTGCACAGAGAGGGCCTCTGTGCGAGCAAACTGGCCTGTGACCCCCAGGGGGAGAGCCTTCTCTGTGGCGGCACCCGCTCTCTGGAACAAACTACCCCCGGGGATACGTATGATCCCGGACCTTCAGACTTTTCGTCGGGCCCTTAAGACTCATTTGTTTCATCTAGCCAGGCTGGCCTAATCCCATCTCTCAGTTTTATTTGTAATTTGATTTTAATTGGGGTGTTTTTAAATTGCGGGCCAAAATTATTTAATTGTCTTTTAATTGATTTTTAATTTTTGTATGCTTTGGTTTATTCTGGCTGTTCACTGCCCTGATTAGCTTAACAGATCCATTAATGTACAGGAAAAGGTATTTTACTTTCCCTGATCTCTTTCATTTGTTTAAGCTTTGTAAAATACTGCATCAAAAATGACAAGACTAGCTAAACTGGTGACAGATTTGCTGTTGATAGAACTGTTTATGGAAATTATAGCCTGCACATTAATAAATTGACAGTATTGTATGAATATAATTTAATCTGAAGTAGTTTATACTAAACAGCTCAGTTTAATTTTCATTTTAGTTTATTTCTGTCTACAGGCTAAAAAAGTAACAAAAGTGAAATTGTACAGTGAATCTTCACAGAGCTTAAAAACATGATGACATATATCATAAGAGAATTTTGACCACCCTGAGTTAACAATAATTCCTTTCTTTGAACCTGCATTCCTAAAGCAAATGTAGCTATTTGAAGTGAGTCTTACTGCCCCTTGCAGACAATGCAAGTTGAAAGAAAGGCTGTCATATTTTAAGGAAGAAAGGGAAACAGCAGCAATGATTCAGGGAGTCTTTCACTGTCTCTTCAAACACATTACAGGAGGCATCAAGTTACTAAGACTTGCTATTTTCAAGTAATGAAAAAGAGACAGTGTGGTGGGGTCCCCTGTGCATAAGTCTTGAAGTTCGTAAGGGGAGCTGACCTGACTTATCCAGCTGTTGTTTTGCTTGTTTAATTGACTGCTGCCCGAGCAGGTGCTGATGCAGAATGAGGCTGTTTGAGATAACTTACATACTTTTTTTTTTCACAGTTCAAGGAGCAAAAAAGGGGGAAATGTTAGGTACATATTTTCTGTAGGCAGTCACTGTAGATGTCAGGAGTGAAGGGGCAGCAGGCTGTTGGAATGCTACACTTTTTACAAAAGTTTGACAACTTTGCAAATTTCCAGAACATGATTAAAGGCCACTACTACATTGTCATTGTGAAAACTGCTGTTTATCTGGCATATTTGCCACTAATATTTCTAAATGAAGATGAAATGAAGAAGCTTCTTGGATGAGAAGCAACATTTTTTCAAAGAAAAAAGAAACCCAAGTCCAGTTGCCTTTTGGAAAAGCAAAATTGGGACCACCATGACCTGGGTGATTGAGACTCTCCATAGACTAATATTTCTAAATGTACACACTAAGGTGATAACAAAGAATGTTCATTTTAAAATAATTACATTTTTGAATACATCGCCTGGTACATAAATGAACATCAGAAGAATGGCTAATACAGTAGGGAGATATAATAGGAATGTTAAAAATTAAATCAGTAACGGAAGATATACAAACTAACTGATATTCAAAAAAAAATATTAAGATATTAGAAATATTAAAATTATCAGTGCTGCAAACCAGTGCACAGAAGTAGTTTTGGGTGGAGGCTAAATAACAATAGCACTAAAGTTGCCATATAGCATTCTTAGAGGAAGAAAGAAAGTAGCATAAAAAGACTCAGTCCAGTTCCTTCCCTTTCCTCTTTCCCAAAACAACACTTCAAACAAATATTGAATCTTTCTAGAAATAAAGCTCATTTCATTCATTTTCACTTCTTAACATAAAGGGTGTTCTGATATTATATAGTTTCACTAAAGGGTTGGATGAAAATAAACAAGATGAGCTTCTGTTTGGTCACCATGAAGTCTGCCTTCTCTGGGCTAAAATTATTGGCTCTAAAAAAAAAAGATGTTTTTATTGTTGCAGCAGGTGTTGTTTTTGGGTTGTTTCCGGGGTGGGGGGGCGGCTTTTATAGTTTGCCCTTGCCTGCAAGGGTTGAGAGAGTATGAGTGGTCCAGTGTCACAAAGCTGGTTATGTGTCTAAGGTAGAACTGGAACTCACAATCTCCTGGTTTCTAACCTGGTGCCTTAACCATTATCCCAAACTGACTGTCTTGAGAAATACTTGCGGTCAGCAAATCTGGTTTGTAATACTGTAAAGCTCCTTGGTTCTAATCCATTTCCAGGAAGTTTGGGTGATAGTCCCAGTAAGTGTTATGTTTACATAAATGTATTTTGTATGTCAGTACAATATTTTCTGAATCTAACAGGTTTGGTAATGTTTATAGCTTTGTCAGATCACACTTAGACTACTGCTGTGTACTATTTGCTATGTGTACACTTATTCCATCACGTGTCAGAATCTTCATCTGATGAAAAGTCACTTTACTCCTACATTGACAGATTTACACTGGTCGGTAATTGTTCATTTTAAGCTTGAAAACTGAAAATGTATGGGTCTTGTTATGAATCAACCCAAGGCTTCATATCTGCAGGAAATACACTTCTGAAAATGTCATGAATAGCTCTGTTTCTTAGGTACAGAAAAAAAAATTTTTTTCTTTGATGCTGTTCTCTAGCTGGAAAATAACCTGATCAGAATCTTTGTATGCTTTTAGGAAATATGTTGACACCTATTATTATTATTATTTACTTTATTCATTAAACATGAAACTCAGTCAACTGAACATTCAAAAATGCATCACAAATAC
>JANHZT010003034.1:116465-127995 GCA_032468215.1 Stegonotus admiraltiensis
AAGGAAGGAAGGAAGGAAGGAAGGAAGGAAGGAAGGAAGGAAGGAAGGAAGGAAGGAAGGAAGGAAGGAATAAATAGAATTATATCTCAATAATTACAACCATTCTTGTGTGGAGCCATTAATAAAAAACAGTACTCAGGCCCCTTTTTAAGGCACTAAGCCATTTTTTACTCAGTCAACCGACTCATTCTTAAGGTGCTTTCTTATTTGCAAATCCTAAAATGCTTCTGGGTCAAGTTATTTCTATGAATTAATTAAATTTGTATTCCATTCTTTCTCCAAGAAGAGCAGGAATACATGGTTCTCTGTGTACTTAATCCTATGAAGTGGGTTAGAATAAGTATTAAAAACAGCTTTGTAATACACATAGCAGTTGCCAAGGAAACCAATAATGAATAATAATACTGCAGACAAACATACACATTTTTAAGCTTCTATCTCTGGTCTGGACTTCTTTGATGCTATTTGAATTGGCAAGATTTGCCCATGTTGGCTGGCTACTTATTCATTGGTTGCATTTTAAACTCTGAAATTTCTGTATCAGAAAAGGATAAACATGAATCTCTATCCCTATGATTCTGTTACTACAAATTTCTGAATTTTATAATATAAAACACCATATAGAACAACTTATAATAAAAAAGCATTTGTAAAGGAAAGCTTGTAAATGTTCTAAAATGAAGGAAAGTGGAGAAGAAATAATAACATCCTTCTGTCCTGGAATTGGAAAGTTAGAGGAAATGACAGCAAATGAAGATGGATGGAACCCTAAAAGGGTGAATGGGGTTCTCCTGAATAGAGACAGGATGGAATTTTGACTCCTGGGTCACTTTAGATGCTGCTGTCTTTCAAATAACATTTTCAGAGGACACCACTTCCTGATGGAGATTGAGGCCTTGAAGACCTTTAAAACTTAGCTTGTAGGTTATTTAGAGGTCAATGTAAATTGAACTCACCATTTTTGATTTGCAGTGGGAGGCAGACAGCATTCGGGAATGTGTTTATTATGAATCATGCTGTTTTGTAAAATTAGTCAGGATACGATTGAAAAGCCTTTAATGGGTAGATAATTATCTCCAAGGATTTGACTCCAAGGATTAAAGGAAACTACCACTTAGATCAATTAAAAGAAGCGTAGCTACAGTCTTATTTTCTGCAATTGTGGTAGAATACAGTATTTATGATTATTAATTACACTACATGCAGTAAGAAGATGGCATTAGGGGGGGAAATTATTGCTGGAGGGGAGATTAAAACTCTAGGATTTCCTTTTCCATCTTTTGTAACTCTCAGAAACTTAGGGCAGTATGGCACTGAGCCATGTTCACTAGGACTTTGACAGATGGTTCTCCCAATGCATCTAGGAGTCACTAAGGTTTCTCGAGACAAGCTCTCTGTTACTTGAAATCTTCCTAAATAGAAACATCTGTTTCGTGTTAACACTTCTATTGTAAACATATTTACTGAGAAGTAAATTACACTTTTCACTAAGATATACATTCATTTCATATAATGAACGTACATCAAGGTTCTGATTTAGATGTATAAAATTACTATGGCTTTCCCAGTGTTTCTTTTTGTTCTGAACAAGCTTGGTCATTGCTTATCTGTACATTATAAATATGGATTTGTATCATTATATGCAAAATGGAATGCCGCAGAATGGCCCTTTGACAGTTCCATTATAATGAATGTAATGAATTACCTTTAGCAATATTTGTTACAGTGTATCTTTTATCTGAACCAAAAGCTTTAGCAAGCATTATGGAACAGATTTTGTGTGCCTTGTCTCATTTACTCTTAGTTATCTCCCCCCTCCCCCATATGATATCGGAGGCATGAAATTAAAAATTGTACTCTAAATATGCGTGATAAATGTTCAGTGTGTTGGGTTGAATAGAATGTCACAGAGTTGAAAGGATTTTAAAAACAGCATTTAACCTCTGCCGGGGACTTGTCCAAAAAGAAAAAGTGTGTGATTGTTTTCCCTCCGGAAGCCATGCCCAGGTGGTGAAAGTTAAGTATTGTTGTTCAGATAAGGTCTGAAAGCATTTTCCTGAATGTCGTCTTTCCCCTTCTGTTAAATGATCTGTATGAATGCAGACCTGCGGACAGACATAGTGCAGGCCTATTGACAGCGTTAGAGATGGAATTATAGGACTTGAGTCCGTGTTTTAGATACAAGTCATTTCACATCTCTCAGCAGAAGCTGTAACTCACAATACAGTGGCCAGAAGTGGCATGAATAAGGAATTGCAACAGCACAACTGTTTTGTAGCGTATGTGAAATGATGTGGTACCCTTGAATTTCTTTCAGTCTAACCTCTGTATGAGCTATGAATAATATGTAGTGAAAAAATGTCACATAGTCTTGGCTTTTAGTACAAATCATCACATATCTTGCTGTTTATTTTTTGTATTCATTTTGATTCAGCACTAACGTGCAAAAATGCCTTTTCCACCATTACTATTTTCTTTTAGTGACTTTCATGTGAAGAATTATCTTACTCAAATAAACGTTCCCTAACACCATTTTCTTTAGATCCTAAATAATAATACAAATTTGGTTATTTTGAAATTGAAAAGAACACAAGAATATATTCACCTGCAACCACAGAGAATTTTTGTACAGCTACACCAGTTCCAGGCCCAGTAAAAAATTAGCTTCATTATAACCCTGGAACAATTCTTTTAAGCTTAATATCAGTTTAAATGCTGTCCAAGATAATTTTCTTTCCACCTAGATCTTGGTAGATACAGCTTTCCATATTACTCAGAGGCAGACTGAGTGATGTATACACACACCTCTGTAATAGAATAAAGAAGGGTTAATATCTCAGGAAAACACTAGAAAGAACTGAATTCCCATTCTCTGTTAGCTTCTAGTATCAACCAGAAGAGCTAGATAGCTGCCTAATGGTAGAAATAGCTTTAAGAAAGAGTTCCAATTTTAGTGACTTGCTATCCATTTGCACATTTGATAACTGTTTAAGATCTGTATTGAAAGTACCTCAGATTCTCTTTCATCTGTGAAAGTTTTTATAGGTATACTTCAGTGGTTCCATCATTATATAAATTATCTCTTATTTTTGCTTTTTTTTAAAAAAATTATTAAACATTTATTTAAAAAAACAAACCAAAGGAAAGCTTTAACACTTTTTCTGTTTACAGTTTTACATCCGACAAAAATTTCATAGTTGTACATTTTTTCCCTCTCTTATACATATACTTCTAATCTTTGTTTATTATGCATAACACCTGTGTAACCACTTTCATTTCTAATTTTTGTTTCTCATATTAACAATTATACTTCAACTCCTATTTCTACCGTTATTTAATGTTTCCCTTCCTTTTATCTCTCTCCTCTGTTTATACATACCAGATTAACTAAAACATTAAAATAAGGCAAAAATGATACTCTCAATTGTTTAAAATAAGTGATTTTTTAATATTCTGGGCTATTGCTCAATATGATCAACTGGCAATATATTGATGATGATGATGATGATGATGATGATGATGATGTACCAGCAAGCTGTTTTTGACTCCTAGCAACCAAATAGATATATTCTCTACATTGGTAAAGGTTATTATGGATGATTATAATATCATGTATGTTATATTTGTTTATAATAAAATGAGTTATTAAACCTTAATGCAAGAAGCTGAAAAAAGAGTCTCTTGATTCAGCATTTTTTAGCTGGTGTCTTCAACAGTCAAATGCTTGTCCAAATAATCCTAATAAGATTTGACTTCCAAAATTCCTTGGATTTGTAATTTGTAAATTCTGTTTTTCACTGGAGCTTGGCTAGATTCCTGCAAGTAGACTTTCAGGTTTATAAACTACAATATCCTGCGTCTCACAGTAAACTTCCAATTGGTGGCTTAATACAACATTATAGGAAGGGAGCTGTTTATTTAAGAAAGTTCAGTGTATCAAATGCCAAGGGGACAAGGATGGAGAAGAGACCTTTCAATTAATAGGCTGTGTGGCCTGATTGAAAAACTGCCCTGTGGCTAACAAAGCTTTGTCTGTAGTATCAGCTTGCTCCCCATCCAGTAGAGCAAATAGAGGGATTCTCTAGTTGGTCATTAATGGCTTCGTCATCGGGTGGGGGGTTGTTCTTAAATGGGGGCTTTGTCTTATCCCTGCTGTTTAAGCCCCCGCCAAGCACTCCTCACCTGTCATATCTGTCATACATTTAATTCATCACGCTCCCTGGTCAAAAGCTACACTGATAGTATCAAAGGGAAAGGAGGGGGTTCTTATAACTTTAGCGATCAAAGGAGATTACCAAGCAAATAAGATTTTAATGAAGAAGCAGGTTTTTAGAAAGACAATTTACAGCATTGTGATTCAGTAATGTCCATGTTTTTAAACTCTCCACTTGCATCCCTAATGTTGTAAAATAAAGCTTTTTTTTTGTTGAACTTTTCGAAGTGAAGTGTTTGTTCCTTTTATACCTGACAGTTGCTTAAGGGAGTTATGTGAGTTTTGTTTACTATTAAAAACACATTTCAAATCCTGGTTTGAAATAAATTAAGGCTTGCACTACATAACTACTGAATATGGATTTAGTAAGCTAATGAATATTTAGTTGTTTCTGGTGCAAAGTTGACATGTCTTCATGTTTAGATTTTGTTATTATAGACCTTGATACATACTACAATGCAGGCCCACAAGTCAATGCCACACATTTTCTATAAATCTTTAGCAAGTTAATTACTTAACTCGAGTTACCGCATCAATTTAATCTTTAACTGCATTTTAAAAAACTATTGCATCTCTGATGCATAGAATGATATTATTTTCTTTCTTTCTTCATTTAACAGCTTAAACATGGACTATTAGCAACAGATGCTGGCGATGTAGATCACAGTGTTCTAAGCCAGTCCTTAAAAACTTAACAAGAGTCCATTAAAGTTGCGTAGCTATACAAATTTAAGTAAATAAAAAAACTCAATTAACTGTAAATGTATTAAACAACATAATCTGAGATTCAACAATTATTAATATTACTATTCTCTGTTGCTGATGGATTTGTCAGCAGAAGTACTGTATAGTTTTTTATCTAAGAAATATGATTTTGATAAGAACAATAAGGGATTCAATTACTTGATTGTTGAAAAGACAGCAAATTGAAGTTAGCACTTATTTTGCATTAAAAGAGAATAATGTTTTATTTAATTATGTTTTTGCATCCTGCCTTTATTATTTTTACAAATAACTCAAGGCCGTAAATATATCCAGCACATCTTCCTTCTCCTATTTTCTCCATAACCACAATCCTATGAGGTCAGTAGGGCTGAGAGTGAGTGAAAATAAAGTAGAATTAATATGAAATAACAATTTTAGATTCTGATACACTACAGTCATAATTTAAAATCACCTAAAGCTATGAATCAGGTTTTTCTAAATACCAGTACTGTTGACTTATAACTGTGTTGAATGTTTTAAATAGCCTTATTCTAAAGGATTTTTTAAAATGCAGAATCATGTATATCAGTGTTATTAGAAGTATAGAAAATCTGCTCATCCTCATTAATAATTTTTCCTCACCATAAATCACATACAGTACAAATGCAGTGCTGCTGAAATATTTCAAACACTAAGTCCATTCTGAAATCCCTAGCAAGACTTCTGTAAGCCCTTCCCTGATTACTGATATTTTTTCTTGTAATGTAGACATAAAATAGGTTTAGAATAATGACATATAATGGCAATAGCAAGAGCACTTAGACTTAAATACAGCTTCATGGTGCTTTACAGCACTCTCTAAGAGGTTTACAGAGTCAGCGTATTGCCCACAATTGCAGTACTGCATTCTAACCACTGCACCACCACAGCTCGTATAATATAATATGATGTAACATACATTAGTGCAATAATATTCATTTCAAAAATTAAATCTGGTATATTGCTTTGACATCCTTGTTATACAGCATAAGAATTGTTGATTGATACATTACCATCCTGCATGTCGCACACTATGTTGAGTCAATGCACAACTGTTGGCTGTGATTTTATAATATGTACTTAAATCAGATTGGCATAATAGTGTTAACAGTTTTGGACCGCATGCAGACAAATGTCCAGCAGCAGCGTTGGCACATCTATATGTGATAATTTAAATAATGTTTACTAGTAATAGAAGCTATTTTAACCATCCTAACATCCCTTTTTTCTGCCCAGTATTCCAAGAGTTACAGTGGATATGTCCACCCTCTAACATTCTGAGAACACTACAACTCTGCCATAATTTACCAACTTGTCAGATATGTTAGATTTTAACTACCACAGTAGTGTTTGTGGCTGATAGAAATTGAAATACAGCATATCTGGAGGAAATGAGTTAGTGAAGAATATGGCAAGCTTCCATGGTATGGCCTTGTTGTAAGCAAAATGAGTTGTACTTAAGAATGAAGTAGTTGTTGAGAAACCTCTGTTAAGCATTTTGATTTGTCTTATTGGATAGTTTAATAATACATTCTTTATTGCGATCATAGACCAGAAACCAAGCATCCAAAGTTTAATAATACTACAAATCATTCTGGTCATCCTATAGAGCATAAAAACATCAGAGCAATTTAATTTCTGTTGCTCACTAAATTCTCTGAGTTTTAGAATTAGTTATCCAAACACTTTAAGACTGCATTACAGATCTCTCTTTCTCTCATCGCTATCACCAACCTTAAATGTGCTTTCTGAACTTTTATCATTTAATGAAAAATGCAACCAGTTCTATAAATACCTTACTATACTTGTTATAATGGTTATGCTTTAGCATAACCATTCTTATTCCTTATTTCGTATCTTATTTCTTTTAGGGACTCCTAGAAGTCAGAATAAACATAAAAAGGATCCATGCACTGAACTGAATTAAATGTAGCTGGTTAAGAGCTTTCCTTTTTAATGCTATTGAAGCTTTCCTTTATCTTTGTAGATTTCTATTGTAACACCATCTGTTGAACCAAACATCACCCCGGCTTCTCAAATTAAGCTGTCATTGGCAGTCTAGAGTGCTGCAAAACCTAATAGTATTTCTTAAGCTATTTTCTTTTCATAACTTGGCAATAGAAATAGTCAAGAAATTGGAAATGGCATAAGTAGCAGAGCACACACTTAAGTCAACAGACAGAGGAAAAATCACTAATTGTATAGAGTTAAGTTTATTTGGTGACAGTGTTCTTAAGTCTGGGTCAAGAGATTTTACAGATGTTTAAAAATCTCTTTAAAATATGTCGCCATAAAATAAAGTGCAGTTAAGCTATCCTGTGCTTTTCTAGTTGTAAAGATTTTTACTGTTTTTTTCAAAAGAAATTAAAACATTGCATGGAGTGCTTGTTAAATTAAAAAGTATCATGAACATATTGTAAATAGATTGTTTAAATTTTCCTTATATGGAATAGTATTGCCATGCCAAAACAGAGAATTCACAGCTCTTATGAGTTCTGTGTTTTTTTCTGACAAAGCTGTTATTTGATAAAGAAGGGAGGGAGGAGAGATAGGGAGAGAGAAAGAAAGAGAAAAGGAAAGCAAAGCAAAGCAAAAAAAAAACAAAAAACCCCCAGACTTTTCTGTGACGCGTGCCAAACACGTGGAAGGCAAATCCTCTAATACGTTCTATTCTTCCAGAATTCCTTGGCTGGTAGCCAAGCTAAATATTTCTGCAGGATAAAAATGTACTGATATACACAGCCCTCTGAGAGGAGCACTGGCTATAGCAGAGGGACTTTCCCAAGAAGAACAGGAGCCAAAGTATGTGTTGTCTTATCTATTTATTTATATTATTGAAAAGGAGCTTTATAGGACATGATTAGATTAACAGTGAGTCCAGGAGAAAGAGAAAAAACAAACCGAGAAACACGTTTAGCATCACCATTCCTCCTTTTTTCATCTTCTTTTGGGATTTCCTGGCTGGATGCCACCTTGAGTCTATTGAATGTTCTTTAGGTAAATCAATTAAAAGGGTTTTAATATTTGGGCGACTGGAGCACAACATATGGGCCATGATGCTAGTATCGTGTAACATTCATAGTTAATTAAAATGATTAATAGAGGTGTTATTACTAATTGACAAAACTATAATTGAAAGCAGAGTCGACTTTTATTTTAGCATGGTGTAATCCTTCTTGATCTCTGCATATTTAAGTAACCATCTCCTAAAACTAATGTGTGACAGAAGCCTTGAAAATTAATGTAGAATAATCAATCTTGTTTACCTAAAATACCCAAAATAGGTTTTTAAAATAATTGAAAGTAGTGAGTAACATTATATAGATAGGATATTTTAATGAACTTCATAAACATGTCTGTGATCTATTTATATCACAGCACTTAATACAGGTAGTCCTTGACTTACGACCACAATTGAGCCCAAAATTTCCATTGCTTTCCATTGAGACATTTGTTAAGTGAGTTTTGCCCCATTTTACAATATTTGTTAAGTGAATCACTGAAGTTGTAATAAGTTAGTAACATGGTTGTTAAGTGAATCTGGCTTCACCATTGACTTTACTTGTTAGAAAGTCATAAAAGGTGCATCACATAATCCTGGAACACTGCAACTGTCATAAATATGAGTCCATTTCCAAGTGTTGGGATTTTGATCGTGACCATGGGGATGCTGCAGCGTTCAGTCCATTGTAACTTCAGACAGTCACTAAGTGAACTGTTGTAACTCCAGGACAACCTGCATTCATAATACTGAGATTTCTATACCAACTGGTACTAAGCTTGAGACTTGGTAAACACCACTATTGCATTACTTTCTAACAGCTGAATGGGTAGATTGGCATCTTGTCTTTTTGAGAAATTTACTAGGCTTCTTTCAAACCTTCAGGGAACCAAGATAATACTTAATTCTCCTGGTGTTCTCCAACCCAGATCTAGTAATATTGCCAGTGAGGCTATTACTTCAAATAGCAAGTGCTGGGGACCAGTCATGGCAGGGAATCAGTTGCTCTCTGGCTACTAGAGAAGATTGTATAAATCATTCACCCTCTCCTGTTCCCTCCAATCCCTTCCCATAGCCTGTGGTTTCTACTATGATAGTGAATACTTTTACCTGTGTTGAACTAAAATTCTATCACCAGTTTTCTTCTATACATGAAAAGGAATAAGAGTACTAGAAGCAGCCAGGTATGTTTAGCTAACCTCAATGTACAATATCAGCTGATCTAAGCAAGTGCTGTTTGAACATAGGCATATTGGCTCTGCCAATTGACTTGGGGCCTCGATGGATGTGCTTCATGCTGGAGGTGGCTAGTGAACTAAGTGGAAGATCCCACTCTCATCTGTGTACTGGTTCTTAGTTTTACCCAACTTCTTTTAATTTTAATGTTTTGATGGTTTTCTTCTTTTTTTTATGGTATTGTAAGCCTTCCAGTGTCACTCAATAGTGAGATGGGTGGCATATAAATTTAATAATCAATTACTTCATGGTTCACAAGCACAAAATCCAGAGAACTATATAGGCATGATTACTTGACCAGCTGAACATTTGACCAGTTGTTTTTGAGAAATAGCCTTTTTTAGACTTCTCACTGTGGACTGGATTCTGGACTATGCAAATGTAAGTATACTCAAGTTTCAAAAACTGCTCAGGGACTCAACTTAGCGTTCATAATATTCCTTCTATTTTTTTTTTCTCTGCGACAACCACCCTATGAGCTACATCCTACCAATTCTGGAAAAAAAGTTTTGTATTCCATCCTTAATATCAAAGTTTCTAATCTAGAATTGTGAAAATTTGTAGGAAACTGAACTGTCATGTTTTGTGCACATCTATTATATGCATGTTCTGTAGGGGTGACATCCATCAACAAGGCAGATGTTGTTCTTGAATCTGTTCCTGATAAATATAATAATATAATAATGTTTGCACACAAAAAACAGAGATGATACAGATACACCCTAAGACAGATATCTCTGGCTTGCCTTCCTCCTCCATACAATACCCTATTTCAGTCTCGTAAGCATTTTGTATGATCCAGTCATAGATATCTTGGAAGCTGTATGATGGACTTGTAAACATCTTACATTATGCCCAAAAGCTTAAATCAAACCAATGCCACTTATTTACAGTCCATATTTTCATCTGTACAAACATAGCATTTTTTCATATATTTTTTGCAGTAACTAGACTATCAATGTGGATTTGCAGAACAGCAATTATTATGCATAATACTAATGTTGTAGCCCTATCAGAATACCAAATGCTACTGATTTTATGCCATAAATAGATCTCTTTTTATTGAGGCATATAACACATAAATTGTTCCCTTTAAAATCTCATTGGTAATTTGCTTTCATTTATGTTGGCATTATTCTTTGGTTCTTTTTTTTAAAAAAAGTTCAGTTGCGTATTTATTTATTTATAAATTTTATTGCCCTCCCACCTTATCACAAGGCAACTCTGGGAGGCTTGCATAGGTTTGCTTGCACTTGTATTTTTAACATTATTACTCCTTGTGAAAAAGAATTCTTCCCCTTTTTGTTGGATGACAGTTGCTTACTACTGTACTAGTTCAATATTAGAAAATTTGAAATTATGCATATCTCCACTTAGGAAGGATCGAATACTGGTTTACTATGATAGATAGATGAAGTCCAGCTGGTAGAGTCAATGTCTCTCAAGGAGAGTGTGCTTTTGGGCATCACAAAATCAACCCAGAGCAAACCATTGTTATGGAATTAAGTTATGGGTCATGTGTTGGCTATGGGGCAAGAAACTACTGTTTCCATTACAGCCAGCAGGTAAACAACAGGATACTCATTATTAAATTGACTATTTTTATAAAGACTTTTATCAATAGCAATTGGTGGAAGATGATTTAACCCTGCAGAGTACTCTTTGGGGGTCTGGGGCTTCTATAAATAAAATATCTCATACTATAATCATAATTGTTTTGAAGTGTACACACATTTTTTTACAAAATAAAAAAGAATACGTTGTAGTCAAGGATGTTCATGTTCTTAGGAAAAACAAGCTTGAATAAAAAGCAAAGGTAAGCTAGAAAGCAGTAAAGAAATCCTAAAGAGAAAATAATAGGAAACTTCCTCCCTATTTTGTGTTCTGGACAATGGTCACAGTCATTACTGCAGCTATTTTATGAATGGATTAGCTGCTCCCATACTAAGACAACCATACTTGGTGATGCACACACAGAATACTTTTAAAATTCCAGGACTGTTTGCTGATCCCCCACCAAATAAATTGCATTATTTTTAAATTGAATTTTATAATCTAAAAGATAGGCCATACAACCAGATTTCCACTCTATTCTTGAGCTCAGTGCCAAATGTGCTTAATAAAGCAGAAGCAGGATGGATGCCCTTTCTATCATTTATTTATTTATTTATTTATTTATTTAATTAATTAATTAATTAATTAATTAAATTTCTATGCCACCCTTCTCCCGAAGGACTCAGAGCGGTGTACAGACTAAATAAAAAGCCCATCATATATGCAAATTAAAAACATTTAAAAGAATTAAATAATGGCCAATAAACTAAAAACACAGTACC
>JANHZT010003034.1:128064-138643 GCA_032468215.1 Stegonotus admiraltiensis
GCTCATTCCAGAGGGCAGGTGCCCCCACAGAGAAGGCTCTCCCCCTGGGGGTCGCCAGTCGACACTGTTTAACTGACGGAACCCTGAGGAGACCCTCTCTGTGGGAGTGTACTGGTCGATGGGAGGCTAACGGTGGCAGAAGGCGGTCCTGTAAGTACCCGGGTCCTAAGCCATGGAGCGCTTTAAAGGTGGCAATCAACACCTTGAATCCATCTGTTGGGCATTCAGGGTGGAAAAGGGCTTGTTTTATTTGCTTAGTTGCCCTTTCTCCCAACAAATTATTTTCAGGAAAGTCCAAAAAAAGTGCTGACTATCTTTTGAGGGGGTTTGTCTCAAGCCCATGAACAAATAACACTTATTTTCATTAGTATAAATGAAAATAAATTTTGCCTATAAAACTAAACAAAAAGGAATTATTTATTGTATTGTGCAAATACAAGCAATAGGTTCCATATTGGTTTCTTTGAATCCAAATATATTTGCTCTGATCAGTTTGATACTATCCATGAGCTTATGCAACAACAGAGACATCAGTTTCTGCTGTTGTAATAAATTCTCGGGAAAGGACATTTGGCTGAGATACATTATTATCATTATTATTTATTTAAATTTATTATAACTGTCCACTCCTACAGACTCTGGGCAGCTTACAAATAGAAATGCAACATGATAAAAAGAATAGTTTAAAACATACAACCCTACAGGCACCCTCAACTAAAACAAACAATAACAAATCAAAACTAATATATCAACCACAGCTCCATTACCAATCAAGGGCAGGTCTTAAGTGCTTCCCAGAACCTAAGAAGGACAGTTGCCATCCATATTTCTGGAGGGATGCCATTCCAGAGGGCAGGGGCCACTACAGAGAAGGTATGCTTTCTTAGTCCCATAATGTTACAACATTTTAATAGAAAGAACCTGGAGCGTACCCATTCTGCCCGGCAGAAACAATTGGAGATGGGCAGTCTGTCAGCTATCCAGGCCCTATGCCATAAAGGGATTTACATGTAATGACCAGTACCTTTAAATGTACCTGGATTCCCACTAGCTAATAAAATTTGTATAACAGTGCTGATACATGACATTCCATGAGGTGCCCTTTACTGCTTGCACTGCTGCATTTTGTATCACCTATAGTTTCTCAAAGCAAGCCCGTTATAGAGTGCATTGTAGTAATCCAGTTCTGAGGTGACCAGGGCATGAGTAACTGTCTGAAGGGTTTCCTGGTTGAAGAAGAGGTGCAACTAGTACACAAGATGGTCGTGTGCAAAGGCTCTCCAGGCCAAAGCTGCCACCCACACATTAGAAGACAGATCAAATCAAGAAAGACCCTCAAATTGCAAAATCAGTCTAGAATGATGAAGTGCTGTCACAGCTCCAGCTATGGAACTGTCTCTGAGAGAGTATTTCCAACATATTTAGGTATATAAATTAGTCTAAAAGTAATATTTGGAAGTATGAACCAGTGTGAATATTTTCTTTGATCTTTTTAAATTAAATGTACTTGCCATTACATTTTCAAATGCAATTGCCACTTAGTATCACAACTGATTTATTGAGCAGCAAAACTGTAGTCCAAATTTGATTCCATCAATTTATTTCTCTTTCTTTTTCCATTAGATGTATTTTAGAATACCATTGACCTAAGAAATGGTGTTTAACGTTTTAAAATATCTTTTTATATTAACTAAAAATCAGACATCTTTTTAATGATGAAAGATTTTAAAAAAACACATCCCTATGTTTGAATGTTACCTTGTTTAGATAATAAAAGATTAAATCAGATGGTGGTGGGGGGTAATGTCTTAATTTTCCTTTTTTTTTTTTGCTTATTTTTCAAAGGTCAGTCAGAATTATCACCCACCACCAACCTAAGCAGAGTTGATTTTGTTAATTGCTCCTGTTAAGCCTAATTACAGAATGGGGAGGAGTGGACGGAAAGGGGAGGGAGGAGGGGAGTCTCCCTGGAAGAAATTCTAAAATCCAAGTCACATTGTAGGCAGAGTTAGATGAGAGTTGGAGTGAGAAGTAGAAAGCATGTGTGTTGTGTGCTCTTGTATTCCCAAGTGTGTGTTGGGGCAGGCTCATGGTGCATGGAGACTTATGGAAGATATACCTATGGACTAAAAACTAGTGGTCTGTGAATGAAGACTGGAAGCCTATCCTCTAGGGCTAATCTAAGGTACTGCTAAACATCTCCAACATTACTTTTACATCTTATGCATTAAATAACTGTCTTTGATATGCACTTTAAGCATGATTCTGGCATATTTCGCTGTCACTTAGTTTAAGGAGCTAAAATACTTTGCTTATGTCTTTCAATTATTTTGACAGCCCTTATTTGCCATGTATTTTGTGGCACTGTTTATTGTAGATAGTTTAGGTAATTTACTAAAATGGATATGTTTGCAAACATAAAAACTTTTTTTAAAAAACAACAACATACACACTTATTTTCTATTTGATTTTACACTGATAAATTCATAGTCCATCATTATACAAGACCAGGTAGCTTTGCATTATTTAAGATAGTATTACAATATTTTCCTCTGATGTGATTATCAGGTTAAAACTGCGCAACAGAGGTGGAAACTTGTAAGAGTTCCATTGTATGTTTATGATTGGAAGATTTTGTTATCTGGAGATAAAAATAAAAAGCATTTTTTATCTTTGCTTAATTAGTTTTTTTCTGTGTCGTGTGTAGCTCACAATGCTCTAAAGGGATATGATTATATGCAGTGGAGAAAATACTACTGTGCTGAAAATACTACAGTGCTGTGACAAATGAATGTATGGGTGGCATAGCCAAGACAGTTTCATGAATGGTTTTTCCTGGGGTAGTTCAAGATATTGCTGAATAAATGTGTTTACTCCACTCTCCACATTGTCAGTATTTATATTAGTTAATGTCTTGCACCAGATAATTCTGCTTCCTAAGTCCATCTTTTAGCTCACTCCTTTCCTTCCCCTTTGACAAATGGTTTGAGTTTTGACACAGTTTTATCAGCTGGGCCCCTGCTGGGTGCTGTTTGTTTTGGCTTTTATCATGAAAAGTAAATTTTTGCAATATTCCAACTTGCAGTTGGCAGGTCCAATTTAGTATAAATTGTCTCGTACTCTTTTCTTTGCAAAGCCCAATTGTTATCCTAAATGAAAACAACAGATTGGGGGCATTCTTTATAGCAAGCTGTTCTCTCTGCTCATTGAAAAGCACGTGGCAGCTCAATACGCTGAAATATAGGATGAGTTGTCATTTACAGAATCCTTATTGGCAGTCTCCTTTTTTAAAAAAAATACGTTGTATGTGTTGCATCATAGTGCCTAGTCGGGAAGGAACTTGAAAGGCTATACTATACAATAAAAATTGGAACTGTAAAAATGTAGAATCCCAAATGAGATTCTAGTAAGCTGTTTTAAAAAGCACCGCTTGAAACAAATGGGAAATCAGTAAAACATTAGAAGTGTTGGTTCCTATCAGACAGGCAGTCTGACTCAGGAAACAAGCAAACAAAGCTAGGGAAAAATTAACTGGAGATCAAATAAATCATTTAGTCTGCTCAATTTAGTGACTATGTTCTAAATAAAGAAGTCCATGACTCTTGCAGTTCCTGATTTTAAAAAAATGAAAATATCACAAATATGTGGAATGAAATTATACATATTTGAAAATAAAGGATTATCTTACTGGTTTGTCATACTGTCATAATAGAGTATAAAAGCCATATTGCAATTATAGTAAGTTACAAAATGACCCTGGTGTGAAATTTGCAGTAGTAAGATGCTTACACACATAATTTGATAGTTTTTTCCTAGCAGAAAGCATTGCTACAATAATCTTTTCTGTTTTTCTCTGCTGCCAAGCCAAATATTCTGAAATTATTAATCAAGAATTAAAAATTCTGTTTTGCATCTAGAATACACAGATAGGTTATTCTTCTCCCTCCATATATTAACAGAGGTAAATAGTTACTACTGTTGTGAAAGCTATATGTAAGTAGTTGCACAGGTTTTGATTTGCTGACTTGCACATAACACAACTCAAGAACTACTCCAATTGAATTATTTTTAAAAGAAAAGTATGATGTAAAATAATTAGCATGAATGTGTTTGGTAGTCCAGTGTATATAGTTTATGAGGGGAAAAATCATGTACTCAAAACTTATGAAGCTTTCTTTGAAATGCAGTGAGACTGTGAAGAAGAATGAGATTGCTCAAATGAATGTGTCTGGCTATGTCAAGTGAGGCATACCATGCCATTTTAACATCTTCTTTTCATATAATAATTTGACTTCTCACAGAGTATCACTTGGATTTTTGAGTATTGAGCAATTTAACAATAAAAAAAGGATAATTGAATTTGATAACCTGCAGCTTGTTGATCATTATTTATTGTTTGGCGCTCAAGAAATGTTGATCAACAAAATGCATTTTGATGCTTTCTCTTTTTCCTTTATTCTAATTTTCCATAATGGTTCAGAGAAAGAGAAGGGGAAAACATAGATCCAGATGGGAATAAAACAGGTCCTGAAAAGACCACAAGAGGAACTAGGTCAGGTACTTTGGAGATTAAAGAAGAATGGCTCATCCCTGTGTACAGGAGGCAGGGACAAGGAGCACATAATTACATGGAATTAGAACAGCAACAAGTAGTTCAGTTTTATCAGCTTTAATTGTCTATTGTCAGGACAGAGCTTCTCTTGTCGATCAGGCTGCTGCCAATGCTTTAATACCTTTAATGGATTCTCCATTGTGGGATTATCACTTTCATGAAGCTTGGTCTTTCTTCAAAAGTTATTGATTCTGGAAATAAAAAAGAACAAACCAGTTTCAGCTTCAGGTGTTTCCAAAACGGTCCATGCTACTCTTTGATTTATTGTCTTCCTAAAGAAGCAGTTTAAAAAAACCCTCTAGGGTACTTTCTGTCAGCAGCTGGTATCCCCTGAGTGGAACTGAGAAAAACCTATTTGAACATTAACCACTTTCTTCCATAAACCCTGTTGGGAAACAATAGCTTGTTGATTCAGCCTGTTGATAAAGTCAGGGCGTATAGTTGTAAGAACGCGGAGGAGGAATCTCTTGGCTTGCATTGTTTTGTAAAGGTTTCATGGAGCTAACATTTTATAGGGTTCAGGAAAGAGGAGAAGATGTGTGCTATTTAAGGAGACTAGAGGACTCTTTAGACTTGCAGTTTCTGTAATTGGAAAAGGATATGGCCATCACTGATAGGTTTACAAGTGAGGATACCTCCAAAATGGCAGATTATTTACCTATAATGTAAATGTAAAGTGAAGGATTTTCTGTGTACCCTAGATAAGTTTCGTCTGGTTTCAAGTTAATGATAACATTTTAGACTAAGCAATATGTACAAGTATTGGATTCTGTTTGGAATTCAGTTTGGAAACTGTTTTGATAATTTTCAAGAGGCATGCCTGCACTTTGAAAACAAAAAAAGGGACTGCAATAAACCTTCCTGTCAAGGTCACCTTTTATTTTTCTCTCAAGATTATCTCCTATTTTTCTTGAAATAGAATGCAGCCACTCCTCTTCAACCACACGTTTATTTCTAGGTCTGAGAAGTTTTAACTTCTGTTTCACACATTCTAAATTTAATTCAAAAATCAGAAAATATATGAAAATCAATGAATTAGAAGTGCAAGTGAGTTATCCTTCGGTTAGAAAGTTGCTTGCCTTGTGCTGTGGACTATTAGAAGCAGAATTTGTCATTAATGTTAGAACATTTTAGCTTGCTTTGTAAAAATACAGTTCCTCAAAACATCCTTCATATATTTTATTCGTTTGTTTTTCCCATTTCTGGACCACCAATCTCCCTCAAAGAGGGACTTATGCATAATTTAGACCAGAGAAGACAGCTAGTAGTACATCTTCAGATCCATTAAAAAGGTCTGAACTTTCACATATAGCTGATAGTTTAAAAGAGCAAATTTGAATGCCAACTGTTACCACTACATTAAAGAGAGTTATATCTTGGTGTAATAAAAAAATGCTCACATGCCTGATTTTGTTAGGTAACATAATTGCTTTAAGAGCAAGTGTTCAAACCAGAGCCACCTAAAGTAATGAATTATTTGTCTTTTTGGTTAGACTGGAATGTTACACCCATTGGCATATCAGGAAATATTAAACTCCGCAAAATTTCTGAATAGATGTGTACATGCTGGCATTTCTAGCTAATGTTTCTCTAATATCTTTAACATCAGATGTTTTAAAAAACCCATAAGAGTATGGATGGAAGACAATTTACACATATAGAATCGATGCTCAAACTTCAGCACATAGCAATGGCATAATTAAATATGGCATAAAGACCTTATTGGATTGATTAATTAATGTACATTTAAAAACAGCAAGCATGGCATCAATACCATGAGATCTAGAAGTGTTGCTGATACATTTGCAGTTATTGTTCCAATTTTAAGGGTAGGCAATCTAATAATCTAGTATGCTCTATAAGTAAAGATAGAAGCACCTGAAAAATCTTGGCCAATTTAAAAAAGCATAGAAGGCTCAGATCTAATTAATACTTGGAGGGGAGATCATTAAGAAATCCAGAACTCCATGTTAAACTGGAAAGTTGAAAAAATATCCTGGAAGAATTTAATAGCAAACTAAATTGCTGCCAAGAAAACTGTGTAGATTGAGCCATGTAAACTTGAGCTGGGAGTCCAGCTACACTGAATGGCATCTATTTTTAATAAATGTTTAGAAAATTAATTGAGAAGCCTTCTAGCTAGGAAGCTTACCAAAGTATTAGAGCTTTTAAAACATGAATTTGGAACCAATTTTAAATTTGTTTATTTTTATTCTAAAGAGAATTTAACACATTTTGGAGTATTGATGTTATCAAGATTATTGATAACACAAGATTCACTTTGGAATCCACAGGGTAATTTTTCCAAAATTTGTAGAATTTATCAGAGACAATATTGCATAAGAAAAATTCAAATAACTGCATCTTCTCTTATATACTCATTTTCTCTGCCAATTTTATATTGATAAAAAGCTATATACTGATAAAAAGCCTCCTCAGACTTTTAGTAATTAATAAAACATTTTCCCTTCATAAGATTTGTTTCTTTAACTATAAAAGATGACTTCAGTCAGATCAGAACTGTTCTCTGAACGTACAGTTAGAGCCTGAACCAGGTCTACACAGAACGGGAAAACAAAAGGTTTTCTTCTTTCTATTGATGTGGTCAATTTGATCCTAGCCTTGTTTGTATAAAGAACAGAGAATATGAAAAAAAATCTGCTTAGTTTCTGATCTATATTAATGCTCCTACAGCATCTTAAAAGTCATCTGTTGAAGTCAGTTTCTCACACAGTCATTGTGCTGTTCTGCCTGATCACTCTTTTGGGGGTGGGGGTGGGGGAATAGCCTTCAAGCAGTGGCACGCAGGAGAGGAAAAACCGTTTCAGTGACTTTTGACGCTGGAGTAACCTTCGCTTACTGCTGAGCTTCAGTAGCATGAGATGACAGCATCAAAGGAAGTGAAGTGGTGAGGGTGAAGACAGAGTTTCTGACATCAGCATAGTTTTGAGCCATTCATGATTTGCTGTTGGGCTAGAAGCTACTGCAAAGAGAAAGAGAGAGAGAGAGAGAGAAGGTCTTGTCTGAGAAATGCTGACTAATAAGGTAATTGAGGTTTTCTCTGAACAGAAAAGGAACAATAAAAGTATGATTAAAAAGTGTGTTTTTTGAAATGAACACCACTGTGTTTGCAAATTCCAGATGGTATGAGTGAACTCTATGTAAAAACAACAAACTGCCAGTCAAATAATATATTTCTAAATATTAATATGGGGGGAAGCAGGAATGACAAATTGTGTGGAACACCCAAGAAAGTCAAAAGATACCTTAATATATAAACAGTATAAATGAGTCTTATTTCTTTTTATAATTCAGTATTATGGCTCTGTACATAAGTAATACACTGTAATATACTCTACATTATATGCCATGCTGAATAAGACTTTATCAAACAGTAACATGTTTTGGATAAATATTATCAGAGCCAGGCCCAGATTAACATAATTTTCTGTCAAACACAAATAGCAGTTTACTACCTATAGAAGTCAAAATGTGTAGTAGGCACCCAAATCATTTTGGGATTTGAGGCATAAAATCCCTCAAACAAAATAGAATAATTATGGATTAATTAATTAATCCAGTAATCTATTAATTAATTCATTAAGTAAGGTGTGCAGAGGGCTAGATTCAACCCTAGCAACACTGAATGGCTCTGTATTTAAATACTTTCTGCTTTTTTGGATTTACCAACTTTAATTCGGGTAGGACTGCACTCCCCCAAATAAAAATAGCATATATTTTGAAGGTCCTCCTGATTCTTGGCTCCTGTCCTGTGAGAAGTAGCAACCATAGCCAGGCAGGTCTTTCCCACATATATTTGTGCACTATCTATGATGCTTCTTGGATCAGTTCCATTCTTGCAATCATTTGTGCTCTAGACACCTCCTCCCACCTCCTCTGAATACTGCAGTGTGCTCTACATTGGACTACACTTGGCCAATCAGAATGTATAGCTGGTCTAAAATGCAGTAGTGTAAGTAGTTATGGATACTACTACATTTTGCATATGTTGCACTGGTTCTGCGAGTTACTATTCTCTATTCTGCAAGTTTCACTGGTTACCAATTATGGACATAGTTCACAGTACAGATGGTCCTCATTTAACAACTACTTGTTCAGCAACTTTTAAAATTTAGGATAGGCTGAACAGGCATTACAACTGGATCTTGAATTTATGGCTGTTGTAACATCCCATAGTCACCTGATTACAATTTGGGGCCTTCCTTGCCAGCTTTTCACAAGCAAAGTCAATGAGGAAACCAGCAGGAAGTTGTCACGTGAAGTTCTTGCTTAACAAACCTGGTGTTCCTTGTTTAACAACAGCAGCCAGGACTGCCAGAACTATTGTCACTACGTAGTATAATCACATGGTTTTTTGACTTACCACCATATTGCTCAATGATGGAGTTTCTTGTTAGTGTTGTTAAATGAGGACTATTTTTATTGAGTTACTTCTGGAAACAATTCAAATACTGAAGATATTTAATTGTTCCATATAAAGACTTTCATGAATTAGGACCTGGGTACTGATGAAACCATCTACCCAGCTACTTCTGTCTATTCAGTAAGATTTGGCAAAATTGATTTGTTGGAGGTGCCTTCTGTAAAGCAATGTCATTTTGTGGGAATTAGGAAATAAACTTCTCTATTACTATACCTGCCTCATGCGCCAGCATTCCCCCAGCCCCTGCCCAAGCCCATGTGGCTCTGCCCTTGTTACTTGGCTCTTTAAACAAGCCCTCAGGCAGATATTGTGGTCCATTCCATGGACTGATTAATTTCATCAAACTAATGCATTATCTGAAAGAATAGTCCCAACCATCAAGGCTTGATGGAATAACTAAGTTTTCACTTTTTTTTTTTCAAAACTAGAAAGAAGTCATTTGAATATCCTCCTATTCTAGAGGAGAGCTGCAGCTGAAAAGATCTGTTTCCATGTCCCACGTAGATGGCAGTCTCTAATTGAGGAGAGGCATTGAGGGTCTGGCTGCCTGCCAAAATGTAGCAAATAGGTATTGTTAGGGAAAAAATTTGAGTTACTAGGTCTTGTTTTACTTTTCCAATGTGCAGACAGTTTACAATTGATTATTATTATATTACTGTTTTTTAACTTTTTTATGTACCTTACTTGAAGTTGCTTTCCCAATTAAGGCAGTAGGCAAATGGAATAATTTTTATTTAATTATGCTGTTTTTCATAGTATCCAATATTGCTAAGGGAAAGCTAGCCCTGATTAGAATACTTAATTGCCTCTGCAATGTGTCATGCAGTTCTTAAAGCCACCATGTCTTTTTTTCAGGAAAAGGCCTTGTAAGGTTTGCCCTTTTCCCTGTATTTGTCATGATTTGAAACCTTCCCTGCCATTTGGGCTTACCCAGCTGTTTGAGATCATATCCTTCTGACATTATAAGTATATTCAGAGACAATTTCTTAATCTTTTTCAAGTTTCATTACAGTCCTGACATTTCTCTTACTGATCTCATTTTTGGGAATCCATCCTGCAAATTCTAAATTAAGTATTGACACACAGAGTAATGGCAACCATGTATAATAACCAATTCTTATTTTTACTTGCTTATTTACCCTACACCAAGATATACCCAAAGAGAAAGAGAAAGAACCTAGTTCAGCTGAAGGAAGTAGCAAGAGGCAAAGAAAAGCTGAAGTAAAATTATAAGCAGCGTTGCAGTTCCATGATTTTCACTAAGTGACTGCTTTATTTAACAACCAAATTGCCAGAACCATTTGTGGTTGCTGAATGAAGAATATCTGTATACTCTTTAATATATTCTGTATAATAAAGTGAGTCAGGTTATTCATGTTAGAAGGAACATGTGTGGGTTGGGAAGCATAGCTATTTCCTACCCCAGTGGTAGGCAAACTTGGCTCTTTCACACCCTGTGGATTTCAACTCCCAGAATTCCTAAGACTGGGAGTTGAAGTCCACAGGGTGTGAAAGAGCCAAGT
>JANHZT010003034.1:139027-149285 GCA_032468215.1 Stegonotus admiraltiensis
TTTCAACTCCCAGAATTCCTAAGACTGGGAGTTGAAGTCCACAGGGTGTGAAAGAGCCAAGTTTGCCTACTACTGTCCTACACCAAAGCAGTTTCAGATTATACTGTTCCATTGGAATCTGTAATGCTTCCATGGGAAGTCATATTGGCCACACATGATCCATACCTGTTAGTAGAGCAGTATGCAGAAATAGCCCTCTTGCTTGTGCTGTTCCACAAGATTAGAATCAAATAACCACATTGACCATTATATTTATTATGGTAATATGGAAAAAAGATTATCTGTAGCTTCTGTTTGGTTTATCCAATTTTCACACATCCACAGAGTTTGGAGTATAGTAGTCCTCGGCTTACGACCACAATTGAACCCCAAATTTATGTTGCTAAATGAGAGATTTGTTAAGTGAGTTTTGCCCCATTTTATGACTTTCCTTGTCACATTTGTTAACTGAATCACTGAAGTTGTGAAGTTAGTAACACGTTTGTTAAGTGAATCTGGTTTCACTTAAATCTGGTTGACTTTGCTTGTCAGAAGTTTGCAAAAGGTCATCACATGATACCATGGCAACTATCATAAATATGAATCAGTTGTCAAAGCATCCAAATATAAATCACATGACCATGGGGATGCTGCAATGGTCAAAAGTGTGAAAAATGGTCATAAGTCACTTTTCAGTGCTGTTATAACTTCGAATGGTCACTAAATGAACTGTTGAAGTGTTGATATGACGACTACTTGTAGTTACAGGAAGGTAGTAAGGCGCAAGTTATCTTATATATAGAAGCCACAGTTTTATATTTCGATACAAAATACTGAGTTAGTAGCAATCTTCTGATATATCATCAATTATCAAAATCAAGAGGGCTATATTCTTTTGTTTTGAATGTTTGTTTCTATGATGTATTCTATAATTTGCATAACTTCTGTAAATTCTTTTGTTGACTTATCAAGTACTTGTCTGATACTATGTCTTAGTAATGCCCAATGATCTGTGAATATTTGATCAGAATACGTCAGAGGTCTTTACACAAATAAATGCTACTCTCTGGCTGGGGAATTCTGGGAGTTGAAGTCCGCCAGGCTTAAAGTTGCCAAGGTTGGAGACCCCTGATCTAGACAAACAAATAATCCTGCCCATCTTCAGAACTTCAAGGACTTCAAGAAATCTGCAGTATGGCCTGTATGCTAGAACAAAATCAGACATTGGTTCTCTGAATAATAAAAATCCTCACATATACACCCGCTTGTATTTTTAAAACAAGTCAAAACAGGTTCCTTCCTACGCAAGAGGAAAGGCAGAGAAAAATAAACATGTCTGAAGATGCGAGGTAAAAAGGAAAAGTAGGAGACTTGTCCTTTGTTGAACCGGCTTGGTATTTTTGATACTATGTGTGACTGTGCATAGAGCTATGCGACCTCACAATTGTTGTGAGCTGAAGGATTCCACATTGAAGGGCCAGGACCACTAAAGGAAGTTATGCATCTGGTTTGTTTGGTAATGAGAAATAGGAATGCGAGTTTTAATGTACTTCATAATAGACAAACAGGACATTGTATGCCATCATCACAGGATGTCCTTCCTTCAAGGCAGCACATTAATATGGAAAGAAGGAAAAGAAATGGCAAGAACACATGCCTGTGTAATTATTACACACAAACACTTATTTCATTAGTGACACGCTCTTTAAGTGATTGTGTCTATTACAAATTTTAATAATGCAGATTTTCTTTCTGGACTACGTTAGCATTTGAACTACTCTCTACAAAAACACCTGCAGGGCAATGCTGTGTTGTTTCTTCTTTAACTGATGCTATTTTAAAATAGTACAAAGGTAAGGCTGCAGCCCTGTGCTCACTTTCCCCTGAGTAAAAGTTCTATTAATCTTAATAAGGGATGTTAAAAAAGAAGTGGGGGGATGTATGTTGTATAGAAAATTTGGGTGTTGTTTTTAATTTAAAAGCTTATAACAGATCAAACTGCATAACAGCAAAAAAAAATTGCTCTTTTGTACATCTGTTACAAAGTCATCAACAGAAATTTAATTGGGTTTTTATGTGTCCCTGGAAAGTTTAAGTTTAGAGATAGAAGTAAGGAACAGAGAAATAATGTTCTGTTTTACATCTAATTCTTCATACTAGGTTCCTACACAGTGTATAAACCACCTTATATTATTTTTCACCATCAAACATTTCCCCTTCCCTTGGAAGATAATTCCAGTGCCACCAGCCTATTAATCAGCTTACGTGTTAATTGGAAAATCTGCATTGCTGTGATTTTCAGAAAGGAAAAATTCCTTCTGACTGACTTGGATAATCAGGTGTAGCCCCACCCCCTTCTCTTGACAGCTCTGAGTGTAAATCAGAAATGACTGGCTCATTGGAAACTTGTAGCAGGGAGGAGAAAGGAAGAGTCTGTTTCGCTAGTAGAGACTGAAACAGTCAGCTCTCCAGTCTTTCAAAGAAGTTAAAGCCTAAAAACAGCAGCACCTGTGACAGGGAGAGAAAACTCGTGAGCGAGAGGCCAGCCCAAGCAACAAGAGTTAAATCTCGAGGCATGAGTCAGTCTTACTTCCACGGGCCAAGTGGAAGGCAGAGGAAATGTTTACTCTTTAGATATGTGTGAGACTTACCTGAAACGCCAGGCTGCCAGCTGGAAGTATTTGTGGACTGTACCTTGGTAAGCAACTTTTTTTCAGATCGCTTGAGAGGGTTTTTTGAATGATACCTAGCGAGAAGCACGGTGACAGTGGCAAGCTTTTTTTTTTCTTGAAAGTGCTCTTTCTAAGGTGCCTTAAAGTTCAAGGGATCTTTGTTTTTATGATTAATTCTTTCACTGCTACTAGCAACTGTCAGTTGAGTTTCACTATTACTTTGCTCTCCTGTAAAGTGTGACGCTTTTTTTAATACGGTGCTAGAGTCTCTGGAATCGGTCCTATCAGCATTTATCTGAAGAACTATTAAACTTGCTAGAGTTGAATTCTGTGAGAAAATACAGAATGAAGTAGGTTTTGGGTTTTTTTGCCTTTTTCAAAATATATCATTGAATTAGGAATATGACCTACTTGATCTCAGTCCAGAGGATTAATAGTATAATTCTGGAGCTTCAGGTTTTTCTTATGGAAAAGCTATAGTCTAATCCATTGTCTTTTTACTTGGGGGAAACAGAATGGTAAGTTAACTTGTTTTTACTATGCAAATTAGTTTGCTACTTCTACTATAGGGATAGTTGTAAAGCTAAATGTTACAATTGTATTATTATAAATCTGTAATAATATATTCTATAATAGTACTACTCTCCTGTGTTTAAAGTGTGATACTTTTTAAAAGAAAAACAGACAAATAATACTTTGTGCAATAATAATATTCAAACATTGTAAGGTAGCCTTTAATATTGTGCCTGTACCATAGATGTGGAACTGAGATGAAAGGCAGTATCTTGCCTCTGAATTTTGACTAGTGACTGTGTAGCCACTATTTGAAATAGAAGCATCTTTTAAGCCATGAATTATTTTCAGTGTAGTTCAGTTTTGTTTTACACACCTTTTAGAATATGTAAGAATATGCTAATTGAATAGTATTTCTAGTTACTTTGGATTGTTTCTGGAGTGATAGCGACAGGATGCAGCCTTCTTCAGCTTTCTACACCAGAGGATAAGAGGAAGTCAATACAGAGTAGGGGGTGGGGATGTTGTTTTTAAAAGTTGTTCATATGTTGGAAGTTGTGGGAAAGTTCAGTCTTCCTCATTTGGAAAAAGCAAGCCAGGTTCCGCTCTTCCAGCCTGCACTTTCCATTTTTAGCTCTTTCAGACACAGACAGCAGTTCCTTCCTTTTCCTTTCCTTGTTTATGACACTTTCTTAGTGCAGTTTTCCAACAAGCTGTGTTGTGCACAGATTTTTGGCTTTCAGATCCCCCATTCAGATAATAAACAGTCTGAAAGAGATGTGGATGGTTTCTCTTCCCTCCACTAGCTTTAGCTATTGAACATAGTATGTCAAGGAAGTCAGCCCCAAAGTGCAACTTTTAGCTGTCCTGCTCATGTCCTCAGTGTTTTCCCAGATAACTATTTAGATCTATTTGCCAGCAGTACTAAAAAGAGAATGACAAATGTGTATATTTATATTTTTTCCAGGCTGCCGCACAGTGTAGCCCATATATTGTGAATTCCAAGAGACAGAGCAAAGGGACAATATTGATAATGAAAATGGACATGAAGGATGCTGATATGACTCTATGGACAGAAGCTGAATTTGAAGACAAGTGTACCTACATTGTAAATGATCATCCGACAGAACCCAGCTCTGCAGAAGGTTGCACCATAACTCAGGCCGAATCATCTTTGCCAAGGAACTTGATTTTCAAATATGCAGGAAATTGCAAAGAGGTAAGAACAAGTTTACCAGGAATGATCACAACAACCCAAAATGCCCTTTTGATTTCTGTTTGTTTTTGAAATAGGCATTACCAATTTTTCTTTGGTAAGAAAATGGCACAGAAAAGGCTTGAAGAAATGTCTCCCTTTTAATGTCATTGTATCATTCCTATTTTACTGCATCAAAAAGAACAAACACTTCCTGACCTGTATTTCTATGTTTCCTACATGTGCTGATGTATATGGAATTTGCGTGTAAGATGTGGTTTAGCAGACTAGCGACAATTCCAGACTTGTATCCCTGACCAGTTTAGAATGAGTTGTTTTGCATAGTCGTTAAACACATACATCTGTAAAACACAGGATATACATTGCTTATAAGTGACCCTTTTGTTCTGAAACAATAAAATTATGTCAGATCAGTGAAATCATTTAAATACCCAGTGTTTAAATGACTTGTTTATCTAGGACAGGAACTTTGTTGGTAGCTGGACATACAGGTATATTTTAGTCCATGTCTCTGGAGTGGGTGCATTCTTTGTTGTTGTTTCAGAAGGGCAGAGAAAAAAAATCAGCCTAGATGAGCAATTGGCTGCCTGTTTATTCTTTCATATAGAGTAGCTATTATAGTTAGGCGTGATGTTCAGCTGGCTAATAATGGAAGGGCCAGCCCATCATTTTTTTTGTCCCTCTCCTGTGACTTGTGGTGGAACAGCTATAACCTGTGTTGCTACTGTGGCTAAATAAACTGACCACAGAGCTCAGGGAAGGGTGTACATTCATTCCTTTCTAGTTATTAAAAAGATTCTTCTTAAAACAAACAGCATGGAAACTCTTGTATTCAAAAACAGGATCAGAACCTGAACTGATATAAATTGTAATTTATTAACATTATTCAGAAATTGGGCGGCAGCCTATTATCTCTCTGGTTTAATTCTTGGTGCTGCTCTTCTCTTCTCTTATCTGAACTGAATGATGAGCTGGAACAACTGAAGTTTTCAGTATTCCCTTTATATATTAGGCCCTTGAGTTAGGTAATAAAATTGTAATTCTTTGACTAATATATTCAGAATTTTGCTAATTGGCCTGAAAAATCAACTAGCTAATATCCATTGTAAAACTCATTTTGTCGTCTTAATTTTCTTGTTTCATTGCAGGCAGTTTAAAAAAAAATACTGCCTTGCTTTAGGCTGGCAAACATTCATACATTTGTGAATCATTTTTAAACCATTATATTGAATAATAGTTTAGGAAACTACAAACTTTGTATTTTTCATAAAATGTAATTCCATGCGTCTTTACAGAGAAGGTTAGTGATAGACAATATCTTTAACTTTTTTTCATTCTAGTTTCCTTAGCTATCTAAAAAATAGAGAGAAATTGCACTACTGTACTCAGTCCCAGTACCATTTAAGATACAGTATCTGTATGTTGTTCATAATATGCTGACTCAGATTTAGCTGGCTTTGTAATTATTGTATCAGTTCTGTGGTCAATTTGGCAGAATATCAGGTTAATTGTTATTAGAGTTTATGAATAATTTGGTGGCAGAGGGGAGAGAACCAGAGTGCAGAACCCAAATATCTTCGTGTTCTAGATCTTGAACTATTTACACCAATTCACAATTACAAATGCAATGAGAACATATTTATTATCAGCATATTATGTTCATTGATAAACTTGGTTTTAGGGCATACTGCAAAATATTGTATGCAAAAAAATAATTTAAAGGAACTGCATCTTATATATAGGCTTGTGCTTGTAGCTTTTGGCAGACAAAGGCCTTGCTATTTTTCAGGGATGGATTACTCAGACATGATCACATACAATGATGCAAGAAGTGAGCTGTTTTTATGGAGAAAAATATGCTTATGAAATGTTAATGCTGTCATTAAGAAACTGTATTTAGGGTAATATTCCTAGAGCCTACAGATACTCCTGTGTTTTGTACGTGCACCTGTGTGTGTCTTGTTTTTGTTTATTTCTCTTTGCTTTACTAATCCTGGAACCCCACCTTTTATTGAAATGGCAAGACATGTCATATGGTTGACCTTTGTTGGGGATTACTTTATGGAGCTGTTTTTCATTGTATGGTTTCCATTAGTAAGCGTACGAGCATCTTAAAGCAACTTTAATTTTTAACGTTCAAAGGTGTATCATTTATCTGGACATTCGTGATGTAGTATTTTCTATTTTTTTCGGTGTGGACAAGTAGATTTTTTTTTTTGATGGACACTCCTTTTAAGTAAAATTCTCAAATTAGGCTCCTTTAAAATAATAGGCAATAATTTTAAAAAACCCATCAGATTATATTTTAAAACCCCTCAAATAGCCACATATAAATGGACACTAGAATACACACTGGCCAGATAGAAAGGTTTGTACCAGGGAAGTGTCCTTTCTAGTGCAGCCAATCACAGCAGAGGAGGCCATGTCAAGCTCCTTTGGTAGGGATCTACAGAAGAATTTCCACTGCAGACTTTAATTTCTATATAGGCTTGTGGGAAGAAAAATGTGCTTTATGATAGCCTAGTCTCCGCTTTTAGAGATTACGGATCAAAAACTTTTCATTTCGGAAAATAATATTTTTAAAAGGGTGGCTGTGTTCCATAGGACTGATTCCAGGAAGTAATCTAGATGCTGTATTTTTATACTGACTGGTACTTAGACCCACAAAAGATATGCTCTTTATTAGCTGCACTTGAAGAAAATTATACTTCAAAATTTATTGGTTTGCTCTTTTAGAATTAAGCCACCTTTCTAGCCAATAAGAAGATTTATGGTAGTTCAAAGAAAAATCAAACTAAACATTTAACCAAATTGTATACTAACCCATTAAATAGATATTTATCACTTGAATATCTTGCAAACGTTGTTGCTATGTTCATGTAAGAAGGAAGCAACAGGCAAACATTATCTCTCACTCCACCCTTTTAAAACAGAATAAATTATAGGATGTAAGCCCTCTTCAATGCACTATTCTCCCAGTGTTGTCAAAAACAAAAGAAATTGGATATTGTTCCAGACAAAAGCTTAAGTGAACAAGACATCAAGGAAGTAGGGAAGTGGAGGTTAAATTAACTAAGCATTTCTAATAATCATTTCCCATGGACATCAATCCAAGTTCAGTTTGTTTTTTATGTATTATTACTTCAAAAGTTGTGGGTGCTCCCTCACTGAAGGCTTTTAAGAAGAGACTGGTCAGCCACTTGTCTGGAATGGTACAGGTCTCCTGCTTGAGCAGAAGGTTGGAATAGAAGACCTCCAAGATCCTTTCCAACTCTGTTATTCTGTTGTTGTTATTATTATTTGATTAAGTTATATGTGCTAGTGATATCAGTGCCCATTAAAATAAATAATAGCTTGTATCTTTTATCTACATTCATCCTGTACCTTATGAAGGGTCACTTTAATAAGTTAATAATAAAGATTAGAAAATGATATAGAGTACTGGTACTTACATAAAATCTGCATGGGCTGTATCAAATGACAGACAAATAAAATGTTACACGGAAAAGGTGTTGATGCCCAGAAAGAATCAAAAGAAGTGGCTTCTATATAAAACATGAAAGGGGAAATATATTTCAATAAAAATGTTTATATAAGTGATACAGTGGCTCAGTTCCAACAATTGGTGAGCTTTTTTTAAAAAAAGAGTTCCCTTTTAATTTATTTTTATTTAATTCAGGAAGACTATTAGCCTGTTCAGGATATCACTAATGTTCTATATCAACCCTGAAATAAGCGCTCGGCCTTACTGCCATGTGCTCAAAAGCCCAATTGGATTTATTATCAGGGGGAAGTCTTATTTTGGGGGAAACAGGGTAATAAGACTAAGTTCCCACTGTCAGATTCTAGTGTGCGTTCCTATGAAGAAAAACAATGTTGCTTCCATCAGAAACAGCTGATTGTAAAACAATTAACAGGTTCAGCCCAAAATCTGAAGTTTAAGGCTCACACCAGAGTAGCATAATATAGAAACAATTCTGTAATTTTATACCTAAAGCACCAGCAACACATTACAATTGTATTTTAATGAATAAGAATGTATTGTAATACTTGTAATCTTGCTTTTTTTTTAATAATGTAGAAAGAGACACTTTCCTGTGTCTTGTTTTCCAACAGTTCGTTTTCAGTAGGCCAATTTCAGGACTTTATATGAACAAGAAGTAGAAGGGTCTTATCCTTCAGTGGCACATGACTATACTTTATATTCCATAAGTAATATCCATATACTAATAGCAGAACTAGAGGGGGGGGGTCTGTCTAACAATTGTACTTATCATAGCACCAGGAGAAACTTTCCTATTCAGTTTTAAAGCACAGGCATTATATTCCTTTATCATCACAGTTTCTTTGTCAAGTATTTTTTTTTACTGTTCAGAAGTTCTGCTGCCATTCCCATTAGTTAGTGGAGAATTTGTAGTGTTGGGACAGCATTATTCCAAAGCAGATGTGCTTAAGGACACCTAGTGGACAAATCTGAAACATCACTTTGTGTCTCAAAATTCAACAAGGCTTAATTTACATTCCTTTTTGATTTGTAGTTGTATTTTTTAAAGTTGTGTATATTTTAATATTATGGTCATTTTTAAAAAATGCTATGTTACCAGTTCATAATGATACATCTTCTTTATGAAAGTATAATGAAACTCTATTTCCTTATTTGTGGCTCAAAGCTGGATTTCTATAGAGTTTCTCCAGAATATATCGTATTATCTGGGGATGTTATAGTTCAATCCTGAAAATATAACTTTTGTACAACCATTCTACAATAAATAATTATTGGTAACTTAGCTTAGTATCTCATTCACACATTCAGAAAACTAATGTGCTCTTTAGAATAAATGTAAACGTAACTAACACTAAGAAAATAGCCACTAAGATCCTTTCTATGGAGGATATTAATTCAACAAAGGCTAGTTATATGTATGGGGAAGCCTAAACAACTGCAATTCCGGTGCATATATTCTCAACCCTGATTGCACTTATCTTTTCCTCCTCAAAGAATGTGATTCTTCCAGTGTATCCAATGCTTGATAATAGCTGTAATTTATTCAGGATGATACTTCATGCATCTAATGAGGTGTATATGAAAACTTTGGCATCCATTTATTTTTTAAGGTGCCAGAAGGCTATGTTTTGTTTTTCTGATACAGACTTAACATGGCAGTATTTACAGAAATTTAATGTTCCAACGAAAACTTGAGAGTTGTTAATTACGATGGGCAATAGCAAGCAGCATATGCCAGCCAGTTTTGCTCTTTCATTCTCCCCTTTCCTCTTCTGATAGTAACTTGCAAATTGTAAAACTTTCATGCAGTGTTTAAAAAAATACCTGGAAACTCTGTGCAATTTTTCTTAACCATTATCTGAATATGAAACTTAGCCAAATGAAATCACTGGAATTAACAAATATTATGCTACAGCTTGGTTAAATATTGCAAACATTCCCCTCTGTTGTCTGTGTCCCTTATACCATTAAACAAACCCATTCCACTACCACCCCACGTTTACCCAGCCCATCCATATACACACACACACACACTTAATGAGGATAACTAACATTTCATACTAAATTCTTTCTAAAGACCTTGCTCAAAATATTGTTTGGGCATGCTTTGAATTATTGTACAAAAATCCCCCAATTGCTTTCATTTGAAAAATGCCAAATCATAATGATTCTTAGACGCTTTGAAAACTTCAACATATGTTTAAATTAAAATGTAAGGGAGAGTGCATCTCTTATAACTATGAAAAGCAAAAACAGCCAGACTTCAGTAGAACTCAGATACTGGCTATAAACTTCTCTTTTTTTTTTTGCTTTGATTTATATGCCGCCCTTCTCCGGAGACTCAGGGTGGCTTACAATGCGTTAAGCAATAGC
>JANHZT010003034.1:158384-170020 GCA_032468215.1 Stegonotus admiraltiensis
GGGAATGGAGATTTTGCATATCCTTCCCCTGCCACGCCCACCAAGCCATGCCCACAGAACCGGTAGTAAAAAAAATTTGGATTTCACCACTGAAGTAGATTCTTCTTGAATCATGTTGTTTATCACCTTTGCTCCACACATGTTTTGTCTCCAGTGTAGAAGCTGTATAAACTAATGAAGTGAAGAGCTTTTAACTTGTTATATTGATTTTAATTATTTTAAACTGCCCGGGATTATATTTGAGTGGAGATCCATAGAAATGGAATTCACACACGCATACGTACATACTGTCATATAAAAGAGCATCCTTGCTTAAAAGCAGTAAAATGGGCCAGGTATCCAGGTAGCATCTATTTTCAAATAGGGTAATTAGTATATATTTAAGTAAGCTACATTTGCATCTGGCTCTGTATAAAATTGCTGCCTACAATGATAACGTCAAGTAGTATGAACCTTTTGACCAAACTTAAATTTGGAATCCTGGCTAATTAAAATCCATCTTCAACCTTATGTTTTCATATCATTTTCCCTTCTTATATTATTTCTCCTGTAATTCTCAATTTCTGAGCTACTGTGTCCTAGAAACATAAATAGATTCTGATTATTACACGTATATTCTAAAACTATGTCTGTCTTTTTGTTTTATAATAATTTGTGCCAAAAAGGGGTTTCCTAAACATTCAGATAAAAATAGTTCATCTGTTCATCGTGTACTATTTATTGTTTGAAGCTATGAAAATGTAAGAATCACATAACTGTCCATGATATTGATTTAAATTATTACAAATTCAATAAAGTATCATAGGAATGCATAATATAGCAGGGCCTACCCATGCAATAAGTCAGTTTTAAACGCTAGAGGATGTCAATCAGTCACAATCTGATTTTTTAGTCTGAGATCAAAGCAAAAGGTTGAGTTGACATTTTACTTTGAAAAAAAATCAGTTGATAAATGTATATGCAGATATTTGTAAAAGTCAATTAAATATTTTAATTGATTCAACTTGACATGTTACACAGTCCTATTAATTGTGTCCCAAAATAACGGAGAAAGTTCAGATTCATGTGGAAAACCCCAGGTTCTTCAGTTACTTGCAATTAGAAGCCTTGTACTTAAGGTTTTTAATTTTTAAGGTCTTGCCTTTTATATAAATTTTTGATGTCAAAAACACTGGTTTTCTGGCTGCTGTAGTAAAAAGAAGAAGCACGGTTGAGGTTGTGATGTATTCCACAAATGACTAGAGAAAATGATTAGGAGTTTGCTTCATCTTAATTTTGAGAAAAAAATTAAAGTGACATGACATTTAGGAAAATAATCACCTAGGTAAAAAGATACATATAGGTTTTCTTGGTGATAATACAAATGCAGTTTTCTTTGTTGTCTTCTGGGATATCATTTTTTTTTCTTTTGACTTCATCCAAGTTCAAACCAAGGCATGCTTAGGTTATGAGGAATCAGCTAAGGTTTGAGCAGAGGAAATATTACAGAGATTTATAATAGCAAGCATGTTAACACACTAAATTCTGTAGCTTAAAATCTTTTTTTATAAACAGAACTGATGAAATTGATTAGCAGTAGATTCAGAATAAAAAAGCACATTTCATTCTATAACATACAATTAATTTATAGAAATCTCTGGCATAAGATATGGTTGTCATTAACTTAGACTGATTTTAAAAGGATTTAATATATGTATTAATGGAGGACCAACATATTTGTGAATGTATCACTTTCTGGGAAGGAACAGCAGAAAATCTTTTCATTCTCATGGCCTAATAATGATCTTCTCAATAATATGTGACACATTTAGAAATAAAATTTGAACTAATGAAATTTTAAATAATAGCTTTCTTTCTAGCATCTGTTGTGTGGGGGTGGATAGAACTCTGAGGTTCTGGCAAAACAGCCATTTTATTTAGAACAAAAATGTGAATCAGCATTATTAAAATTAATCACTCAAAATGTTGATCAGCATTTACTCTGGAAATGACACAAGACACCCACAGCTATTTTTGAGGTTTCAGGGGAAAGAATTAAAATGTCTCAGGCAGCTAATAGCATTACAAATTAGGTTTTTGCAACTAGATTTGAGGAAAACATAATTTCCTCTTTATTTGTATTTCTTTTTTCACTGACCAATGCATGGCTACACTGGCATCAATTTTTGTCATACTGTTAGTAATTTATGTCTATATATACGTAGGTTAGTACAAGAAATTGTCTTTGATTTCTGATGGATATATAGATTGAATTTATTTAGTACATTTTGCCAAGAAAATGCCATTCACAAATATGATGATTTTAATACAGTTTCTATATTTCTAATACCTTGTATTAGAGTTTATGTGCAAGGAGATGATTGAATGAATTGTAGACTTATTTCCCCCCACAAAAATCAGAACTGGCATATGAATCTGATTTTCCAATCTGCTCACTGTCAAAAGGAGATCAAATAAGTTTTGTGAGTCGAAGTTACGTTCAGAGAGATAAAAATCCATATGAGGCCAAATAGAATGTGTAGACTTTTCTACATGGAATCCATGAAGCAAACTTCTATATTTCAGTTTCTAAAAAGTATGCAGACTAGGCCAGTTTGAGACCAGAAGTATTTTCCTCAGCTTCCTATGATTTATCAAATAGCATTATCTTTTCTCTGGCCATTAGTATTAGATCTACAAAAATAATAAAAGTGTAGAATAAAGTAATCTTTAGTTGTTCTCTACTTTATTTCTTTTTCTCCCATGTATTTGGTCACTCCTAATTTTTTTGTTTTGAATGAAGAGCCAATCAACTGAAAGAAACTATGAAAAGAAAGGAGCCTCTAGGGAAATGGACTAATGCAGAGAAGGCAGCTTCATGACTTGAAGATATTAGGAATTACAGTTCCTGCCAGTCTCTACCAACATGGCCAATGAATAGGAGAATTCAAGTTCAGAAGAGGTAGAAGCTAGTTTACAACTTTCTAAGAAGTTAGCTGCATATGCCAAGAAATACCTGCCAGGCAGCCAATTCCAAATTCTTACTGAACTGGAAAATATGGCATATTCCTTTAGAATTCTTGTGTGGGATACATTCAAAAAAAAGTCTATAATTAAACATTCAAGATAAAAAAAGAACCCTAAATTTTTTCTTCAGCAGTTATAGAAAGCTACCATGTATATGTAACTGCCCAGGGAGACTTACACAAGTCCAGCACAGCAGCCTTAGGGACCATGTAAAGGGCAACAGAAAAGGGATGCCAATCATTGAGCAGGTTTCTTCAGTTTCAGTTCCAACAGTCAGCATGGTGAAGTAGTTGAGGTAATAGGCTAGGAATAAAGAGACACAGGTTCTTCTCTATCCTCAGCCATGGAAGGTCACTGGAAGACTTTGGGCAAGTCACTTTCTCTTCCAGCCTAACATAGCTCACAACATTGCTGTTTGAGAAAAAAAATAGGAGGAAGGTGCCTCTATATGTTACTTTGAGCTCTTGTATAAAAAGTGAGGAAATAAATAAATAAATAAATAAAAGATACTCCCTTATATGTTGTTGCAAGGCACAATGCACTGGTACAGGTTCTTCCATAACAAAACACCATACTACTTGCTGCATTCAGGTACTTCTAAGGACAACAATCTTTGGAACAAAAACCAGGAAATTTATAAATGAAGCATCTATTTTGGATCCCAAGACATTCAGAGAATTCTTAAATTGAATGTACTATTGAAGCCAGGGGTGTTTCTCCTGGCTTTGATGAAAAAACATTTTTTTTTAAAAAAAATGAAACTTTTTTTTAATATGTGGCCATAACAGCAAGACTTATGTATGTTCAGAGATGGAAGAACTCACATATAGCCAGCCACGAGGCATGAATGGATTATGAAATTAATGGGAGTTGGCATATACCAGTGATGGCTAGCCTTTTTGCTGTCGCGTGCCAAAAGCAGGGGGAGCACAGGGGGTCATGTGTATGTGTGCCCACACCCATAATTCAATGCTCCCTGTGCCGCCGCCCCTCCACACATGCGCACATGACCCCTCCCATGCTCCCCCCGCTTTTGGCATGCGACAGCAAAAAGGTTACCGGTAGGCTCGTTTTTCGCCCTCCCCAGACTCCAGAGGCTTTCTTGGATCCTGGGGAGAACAAAAACGGCCTTCCTCACCCACCTGGAAGCCCTCCAGAGGCCAGAAATGGCTCATGGCCCCAAAATCAGCTGGCAGGGGTGCACATGCATGCTGGAGCTGAGCTAGGGCAACGCTCGCATGCCCACAGATATGGCTCCACATGCTACCTGTGGCACACGTGCCATAGGTTCGCCATCACGGGCATAGGTAGTGAAATTGACTGCTTTGATTAAAGAAAAGACTTTCTACTTTGAAACCATTCTTGGATTTTTTTTGTTTGAAACTGAAAGAAATGAAATTTTAACCTTGGGATTTGATGATTAGATTTGTCTGTGATGATAGAAGTACCATTTGTTATGGTTTACTCTATTCAAAGAGTCATTGATTTTTAGATTTTTATCTGCATCAAAGAAATAAAATTTTTAAATAGTTTTTTCCCTTTTGTTTGCAACTCCCAATCTTGCTTTTTTCTTACTCTTTTTAACTCTTTTTTTCTTTGCTACTCTGTACTTTATACCTTTTTGAAATTTTAATAAAGTTTGGGAAAATTTTGTGCTAATTGAAAAGGCTTTTATTTTTAGTTTTAATTACAATACTGCATCCTCGGTGTATCTTTTCTTAAAGCTTAAAACTAGAAACCACTTCACACATCATAGCAAAAGCAGGCACATTCACAAATGGTGAATATGAAGAAGCCTACATGTCTTCTTTTCTCACCACATACACACCACAGAAACACTTAAGGGAGCTGGGACCAGTCATCACATCCCTCAGTGTTTCAGCAATATATGTGTGGTAGGAAAAAATTATGTAGCTACCTGACATGACATGTGTGTACCCATATCTTCTGAAGCCACAGTTAAAATAGAGGGACATTAGAAGTAGGGTTGCTATCTTGCTGTGCAAACCCTAACTGGAGAGAAAAAAGAGAATTGCTATTTTCTTTTGATGAATTTATTGAAAAGTGTGTTCCTTTTATAATCAAGTCTCATAAACTAACTGGGATGCTGAAAAAGCTTCAGGACTCTCTAGGAGACTAGCACATTGCCAAAAAATTATAATATCCCCACTGAAAAGAATCACGCAGAAAAATTATTTATGCAATTGCTAAAAATCAACACTGACTTGATGGTACATAACCAGTTCCAAAAGAAAATGTTTCCTTTGTAGAGAGAACTTTCATGCCACTTCCTGAAAGTTATAATATTGGGGCAGAGGAAAATGCTTCCTTCCTACTTTTTGACATGCAATTGAACTGTCTGAATGATGATCAAAAATTAGAATGAAGCTATGTAGATATGAGGAATCGGAGGCTCATGCTGTTGTCAAAAGAATTTTTGAAAATTTGCTTTTAAATGTTATTTGAATCATTTTTAAAGGATACAGGATTTCTTTACTAAAGCATTTAGCCCCATATTAAAGAAAGAGATGATTTGAGTTGATAGCAAATATAATAGGAAAGTACTGACAGATTTTCTACAATTTAATATAAGTAGTTAGTGGTTTTATTTCCTTGAGTTGAACCTAGTGCTATTCATTTCTTTTTTTAAGATAGAAGTTAATGTGCAAAGTGTTTTCAAAAAGTGTATGGTTAACAAGGGTTATCTGTCCTCACTTTCATAAGAGTGCAAAATGAATCCATCAAGTGCCTGCAAATGTCTTGAAATACTCATAAAACAAGCAAGTTCAGAGAGTACCAAGCACCCCACACTCATTGCTTATGTTTTTTTTTTCTTGTATTTCAGCACAAAGCCACAATAGGCCAAAGCAACAAACCTGTGACAAAGATGAACTTTTTCAGAAAAATCTTCCTAGAAGAGAACATAGCGTGAAGGAAATCCTAAAAACTGACTCCAATCATCCTAGAGGAAGGGATTTGTGCTATAGCCATGTTGCTCCACATACTCAAGAAAAAGACTTAGAGGTCCTAAGGAAAAATTGTAGTCCTGAAAGGAGGCCTTTCTATCCTCGAGCTGTCTATCCCATCCGACCTCACATTCCAGAAGATTATCTGAAGGTTTCCCTAGCTTATGGGATTGATAGACCTAGTTACCTTGCTCACTCACCTATCCAGCCATCTACTACCCCAAGTCCTTCAGCAAGAAGTAGCCCAGACCAAAGTTTAAAAAGTTCAAGCCCTCACAGCAGTCCAGGAATTACAGTTTCACCCTTAGCTTCTGTGACTCAAGAGCACAGGGAGCCTTATCCTTACTTGAATGGACTGTATAACACAGAAGGACTGGGATCGTATTCTGGATATGCCCCCTCAAGCCATCTTTCACAAACCTTTCCCTACCCCAAATTTCTATTACCATCATATGGCATGAGCATCAACAATTTCAATCTCTTTCCAAGGATGTATCCTTTTTATAGCAGCTTCTTCAGCGGTGGAAACCTTTCTCCTCATATCCTGAACTCATCTACCCTTCCAAGTTCCTTGCCATCAGATGGGAGCCGTCATCTCTTACAGCCTGATCATCCAAGGGACCTTCTGATTCCTGCACACAACAGTGCCTTCTCCATCACAGGAGCTGCTGCCAGCATGAAAGACAAGCCATGTAGCCCCACGAGTGGGTCACCTACTGCAGGCACTGCAGCCACTTCTGAACACATCATGCAACCAAAACCTACCTCGGCAGTATTGGCTGCCACTAGCAGTGAAGAAGCCATAAATCTCATCAAGAGCAAGCGGAATATGACTGGTTATAAAACCCTTCCCTATCCCTTGAAAAAACAGAATGGCAAAATAAAGTATGAATGCAATGTCTGCTCCAAAACCTTTGGCCAGCTCTCCAATCTGAAGGTAAGCTTTTAAAGAGAGACATAATGGCTAGGCAGATTTCTCTGACTACCATTTCCTAAAAAATGACTTTTTAGGAGGGTCTAAAAGTGGTTAACATGCTAAAGAGTGTCTTTTTTCTAGAAATTAGTCCATACATGCATGCTGATGTTATAGTTATGGCTGTGGTTTTACATTTTTAAATATTTGAAATTCATTTTTAAAGATTAACAGTTATGCAGTAATCATTTCTTAATTGATTCATTAAAGTGGCTGTAATGCAAAGTGGATTTGACTTGGTCACTTTAATTCTGAGGGTTTCCTGCTGTGTGAAGTTTTGATAACTGAACTAAGAAAGTGAGTGCATCCAAGTTATAAAGTGGGGAGAGATGATGATGAGCAGTGTAAAAACTAGTGATACCTAATAAGAAAAGTCTAAGAAAGACTGAAAAGGAGAATGAATTGTACTAGGACTCATTGCAAGAGGAAGCTGGAGATTTCATCAAATGCTGGACTGCCCCTCATTTGCCTAGAGTCTAGTTGCACTGAGGTGATAGCTGAATTTCTCAACAAACAGATATATAGTTCCTGACCTCTGCAGTCCAGTCATTTTTTTTCCTTTATAGTATTTGAGGCAATATGTTCTTAGCCATTAATGTTCCATATTCTTTTCTTAACCAACGATATTTAATGTCAATCTGGAAAGGAACAATTCATGAATCAACCCTGTCAAAATAGCATATAGATAAAAAAAGATTTACTCCTTGATTTCTGAAGCTTCTGCTCACATTAGTAATTTCCACAAGTTGTTTTCTCTCTTTAAATATTGCTAAGTACATATTAAAATATTGCTAAGTTGTAGATCTTGGGTGGCGGCAGTATTTAAGTAGCAATGTTCAAAACTGTTTCTATTTTCTTCTCTTTTCATAAATAATGCTTATAGAAAATGTAATAGCTAAACAATAACATTAATTCAATAAGAAAATCATTCTGAACGTGTTAATGGTTTCTTGAGACTAAGCATTCTGTTTCTTGAAAGGTTCATCTTCGAGTACATAGTGGAGAAAGACCATTCAAATGTACTACTTGCAATAAAGGATTCACTCAGTTGGCTCACCTCCAGAAGCACTATCTGGTACACACAGGAGAGAAGCCTCATGAGTGTCAGGTGTGTAGAGTTTGCAAGGAATGACTTTAGCAAAAGATGATAAAGTAAAGTAAAGATGAGTCACATTTGACTGCTGGCTACTTGATGAATATATATATATGGCTTGAGAGTGGGGGCAATGCAGATTTGCTTTGCAATAGTACAGAAATATTTTCTTGGGGTGGGTGGGTTTCAACTTCCTAGTCTAGCTTAAAGCACTGCGGTGTGCTGGTAGCCTCCCATCCAACCCTTAGTTGGATCCATTGAAGACACAACCAAAACATTATTTGATATAAGCCTGTTCTACCCATCCAGCCCAGTGAAAAAGAATCACTGCTTTTCACTTCTAAAAAATAGTTAGGATTTCTTTTGCACCAGTTTCAAATCAAGTATATATCCATTCTGATTGCATGCTTTGGAGGGAGCAGATCCTTGCTAGAAGAATGGAGACATGATTTTGCAAAGAGTGATTACACAAGATTCATCTTAGATAGGAAAATTTGGGATACGAGAGGTTGGAGTTTATTTGTTTATGCTTTTATGTTAAAGTAGACCTAACTCCCAATTTATTTCTTCCAAATTTTAGGTCTGTCATAAACGATTCAGTAGCACAAGCAACCTGAAGACCCATCTGCGGCTGCATTCAGGAGAAAAACCTTATCAGTGTAAGCTGTGCACTGCTAAATTCACCCAGTTTGTGCACCTAAAGCTGCACAAACGACTCCACACCAGAGAGCGCCCACACAAGTGTATCCACTGCCATAAAAGTTACATCCACCTTTGTAGCCTCAAGGTCCACCTGAAGGGAAACTGCCCTGTAATTCATGCTCACAACCTTTCTACAGAGGACCTCAACCGGATCAATGAAGAGATTGAGAAATTTGACATTAGTGACAATGCCGACAGGTTGGATGAAGTTGAGGACAGTGTTGATGTAGCATCAGTGGTAGGGAAAGAAATACTCGCTGTGCTTAGAAGCGAGATAGAAGGAGCCACGCTGAAAGCATCATTACAGAGGAACCTGGGGAACGGTCTGGTCTCCTCTGGGTGTAACCTTTACGAAGCCTCAGATATATCGGTTGTGAAGTTGCCTCATGCTCATCCACTACCTCAGGTACCTATCAAGGTCAAGCAAGAGACAGACGAACCAATGGACCCTTAAGTGCTGTGGGATGTACATGTGTATTGTGTGTGAGAGTGTATGCGTGTGGTTTAGTATGTGTGGCAAAGGAGTGATGTTTGTTTGTATTTTAATTTATGACCTGGCAAGACAGGGTGCCTGTAGCAATTGCTTGTACAGTATATTGTATCAACGCTGCAAAACAACCTCAGCTTACACTAGCTTCTCCAGTTGAAAGAAGGAATTTTCACGTTGCATTCTCAGGGCATGAAAAGAGGCCAAGACTGTCCATTGCCTCTCCTGCTTCCAAAAAAGACTTGTCTAATATCCATAATCATTTTATAATAATAATACTTCATAATTTATTATGCGATTTACCATTCAAAAAGCAATAGTTAGAATAATATTTACAATGACAAGAATATTCGTTGTAAATGGAATATGAGTGCTTTTCGTTGTTGTGTGTTTGTTTGTCTTGTGGCTGTTCTCCATAGAGTTGATTCCTGTACATCTGTTTAATAACTGCAAAATAATAGCAAAACCCATGACTGACTAGGCTGCAAGGGCAGAAATGTTTTAACATGCCTATTTCAGACAAGATGTTTTGTTTTGCCAAAGGTAAATCCTTAATAGTCATTTGGTTGTAACAGTGCTGTATAACTGAACAAAATAGATAAACATAGAATTGTTTATAGAAATATATATACAGCAGAAGGAAGAAACTGATATGTCTAGAATGAGTGAAAAGGTAAAATATTAGGCAGAATGCATCAAACACAGTCCTCCCCACAAAGCCCTTAGTTTTACCTCATGGTTATGAGCAGTACTCTTAGAAAAGAACATTTTCTTTCTCTTGCATACTGTTTATGTAAGTAGACAACTTAGGATACGCCAAAGATTCTCTCTGCAAAGAGGGGTATTGCAGAGGCATTGGCTGGCTACACCCCAAAGCTCCCATTGAGATTCTGGGAGAAATAGGACAACTTTCCCTAATCCCTTCATTCTCCATCCCCTTTCTTGGATAGAAATTGGGTGGTAAACTCTCTTCTTGGCATACCTAACTAGGTGGGTTTTTTTTCTTCTCCCTGTATCATATGAGTCACGTTTTCCTCAGTATTTGTATTAGCACATTTTGTGGTTAATTTAATGAAAAATTAAAAGGGCATTGCAAAGTTGCTGAACAACAGTTACCTCATCGAGTGTGTCCAGTGATGCAGAAAATGCTGTCTGTCTTAATGCTTTGTCTTAATGCTTTGCTAATCTAGAAAACAAACCAAAACATTTAGAGAAGATGGAATGCACATTCTTTTCTTTCTAAATCTTTTGTTTTGCTGAACCCAAAGATAACATGTCATGAAATAGGGCATAGCACATAATTACTTATATCACTATCCTCCGTGTGCACGCAAGCACATACTTTTGTGAGCCAAACCTTATAATAAAATACTGATTTAATTAGCTTGTTTCACTATCACAAAGGGTAAATTCTTAACATCAAGGCCATAATACTGTAAACGTTCTTATTCATCATGAGGCGTGATTGTGCACATTTTTATTTGCTTCAAGAGATTTAGCCACGTAGTATTTTTTAAATTCTCCAAAGTATTCTCTGAAGAATAACTGGCTTACTCTTACATCCCCTCATGTTATCATTGCAAACATCTGCCTTGGGAGATGGAAAAAATAATAATCTAATCATGCTAAAGGTCAAACAGGTCCCATTATTACTCATTTTTGAATGCTATATAGATCAAAACAAGAAGAAGAAGGATGAGTTGTTTAAAGTGCTCTGTCCTTTTCCTACTTTTTAAAAGGTGGCCTGATCACAGGTAAAAAGGGCAGAGTTATTTTTCATTCAGTATGTATATCTTTATATCTCATCATAATCTTAAGGAATTAGGCTGTTACAAGTATGACATTATTCTAATGCCTTCTTATATAAAGCACCAAACATATCCATAATCTGCAGGTAGCCCAAGAAAAACTTTATATATGCCTTTTGAAGGAAGAGTTACAGTTCATAACATTTCTGTTCCCATAAATTGTGATGCAAATATAATTCAAATGTAGCAATGCTTCATAAACATAGCCATTAACTATTGGATAAACCAAAGTACCACTACTCCGATCACTGGACACACACATGCTTTTATTAATTGCCTACAGTGCTTTCTTGTATTTGATACGAATTTTACAAAGATTTATATGCATCAGCTTTAAAACTGCTTCTTTGTCTAATTGTCTCTCCTGTTTAAAAACTTTGAATGTAGCAACAATCAGTGTTTCCCCTCCCTCCTAAGAATAGGTTCTGACCAAAGTTAACAGGCTTTTTACTTTGCTACAACAAAATATCTTATGTTTACGTACTGGTTTACATTGTTATTTATGTGCAAAAATGTCAAAATGTAAATTAAATATAAAACGTTCCTTGCTTTACCAATGGTGGCTTCTTCTTTTTTTAAAATATAAGCAGTGTTACTTTAG
>JANHZT010003035.1:8315-24687 GCA_032468215.1 Stegonotus admiraltiensis
AATTTAAGTAAAGTATTTTAGAAACAGACAAATCAAGTTGAACATTTTCAGATAAAAATAACATTTCCAACTGGATATTATATCCCCAACATGCATTTGGTGTGGAAGCATTTGTTTTCTTTATAATTGCCTTCCTATGAACCTGCCAAACTAATCAATCTCTTCACTAGTAATGGAAGAGCTTAAAATTGGTTGTTTATACAGCAAAGTCCTGAACCTTGACTGGTCTGGGAGCCAACAATTATACATCTTTCACTGGGACCATATAAGAACTCAGAATGGTCTCTTTAATATCAAATATCCTCAAAAGCTGTAATTGTATGTGAGGATCTTGGAGACAGGAGGGAAATCAGCAGATTGGACAACTGGCGTATAAAATATGTCTCAACTCATAGAAGGGGGATGGAGTAATGAACCGTGTGTATGACCTTGAGGAAAAAGGGGAAGAGATGCTGATAATCAGCATCAACAATCAATTAAAAGAGACAGGAGCTCCCCTCCCCCCCGGGTGGCTTAGTGGTCAGAGAAAGAAACTTAGGAAGGATCTGCCCTAAAGGATCAAGCAGTTAAAAGTGGTGGCAGGAAGCTTGTAATTCCAGATGTGCAAGATTCTGTTAATATATCCTTACAATAAACAGAATTAGCTCATCTAGTCATATTTCCTGCTTGGCTTACTTGGGAGGTTGAAAGAGTGGGAAACATTTCAGAAGATACTCTCTCTACTTTTCCAGACAGTAAAAAGAAAGGAGAGGAGAAATACTTTTGGCCTTGCAAGTGTCTGTTAATGTAACCTAACAATAAAGAAAGAGGTGGTACTCTTGGTTGTGCAGCTTGTATGGACTATCTTGCAGGCTTAACATCGGTGGGCATCAATAGACTTTTGAGAGCATATTATGGGTACTCTCACAAAGTGACCGCCATGTAACTACATCCAGAGAGCATTTCTTAATGGCTTCATTTTATGTGGAGGGAAGCATTCAAGTGGTTTTTAGTGGCAATTCACATTCACATTGACTGCATTGCAATAATTCATACACTAGGTCTAGGCATAAGTGATTGTAACAAAATGACTCTTAATTTAGGAAAGTATTAGCAAATGAAATCTGTGAGGCTTTCCTGGCCATAGTTGCTACCTTTTCTTCGAGCAGGAGCTGTGAGTCAAGGAAGATACTCCAATTGCTCATCAGTTTTAAAAGGGAAAGCATGAGCATCTCTGGCACCATAAAAAACTATGAAGTCACAGCCACTTGCTCTTCTCAGGCTTTAGTTTAAATTTGTTCTTCCTCCGTCAGATATCAAACTCTAGGCACAGCATACTGATGATATCTGACCCACTGTTAACTGATGACCATACAGATATTAAACAGAAACAAAGAGGCTGTCAAGTCGAGGCACCTCTAAAACCACAGGGTTTAAACTGGACGTTTACCTACCTGACAACTGTGGCAGGAATTATATGTAGAAAAGGAAAGAGATACACCACAACATTGTGCCACCAAACTCATGGTTGATCCATAAAACAATCATAATAAAGTATCAAAAGTCACTAAGAGATTAAAAAAAAAAGAAGATAGTCAGACCACCCCCAGCCCAGCTTTGCTGTGTCATTAAATGTTTATCAAACATCACCCAGCTCCATACAGTGCGACAGCGGCTTTTTGAAGAGGGTGTGTACTTCCTTCTCATTTAAAGTAGGCAGAACCAGCCCTCTTTCTAGGATGAATTTGCTCGATGACTCTAATCGCCTACAAAGGGGGTGTCTTGGAAGGCCTTTACCAATTAGGAGAGACAAAGATCCCATAAACAAGTGGCCAGAACCTGCATGTATGTTTCTTTGAGTTACTTTTGGATTCCTGATAACTGACTGGACAAGTCTCTGCAGTTTTCTTGACAAGGTTTTTCAGAAGTGGTTTGCATTTCCCTTTTTCTACAGCTGAGAATGACTAGCCCAAGGTCACCCAGTTGGTTTTATGCCTAAGGCAGGACTAGATCTCACCATATCCCTGTTTCTAGCCTGGTGGCTTAACCACTGCACCAGACTGGCTCACCAGGAGCATCCTATCCACTTCCTAAAGAGTCACAGAATCAGACATAAGGTAACAGGATTAAACCATTCTTGGCCAGTTCTACAGCATCTGCCCAGTCAAGGTCTGCATTAGGGTGGATCTGGGCAACTTTATCTGCCAGATGCCCAGAATATTTCTAACAGTAGCTAGTAGCTGTAGATATTCTCGTGACTCCTCCTTCCCCAGCAAGAAACAGGCCACTTTAAGCAGGGCCTCCAATTGGCTACCTACAAATGCACGAATAATTGCACTTTGGCTTTTACCAAATATAACCCCTGATATCAGTTCATGCACATGCTCAGTTCAGTTTGCACTTCACTTTTTTCAAGCAATGTTTCTAGGAATCATTTCCCAAATCTTCCAAAAAAACAAACAAACCCCAACAACCCCCAGAGAGCCCCCAATGATTGATAAACATATAAAATTAAAAATAATCCAAGTCAAGGCTCACATCATACAGCCATTCCAGGCAGAGACTAAATCCTCAAGTGACCTGCCTAGTTGAACTGCCTAACAAATCATGGAAAAATCTCAAATTCTCTTTGATATCCATCCAGTTCCATTACCCACGTGGGGTGGATCGATGGGATAAGTCCTACCTCCATACAGGGGCATGGGGAACAGAGCACCCCCAGCAAGGTGAAAAGACTGATGGTAATATTCTATGCCTTCAGATCAAGTCACTCTGTCTTGAAATAAAAAAACAGGTCTAGTGTGTGATTACTTGTGAATGTTGGCCCTTAATAACTTGATCAGATCAATAATTGCTATTGCAGTCTTGAATCCCAACCTTATCTTAAACATCTAACATTGCATATGCAGTCCACAGCCCTCCCTTCTCTGGTAGATATCAACAGTGGCCTTTGGGTTATTAGCTGAAAAAGAATCTCTAACTAAGAAATAAAGAATTCTAAAAGTTAGAAATAACAAAGTATCTTCTACTTTGAGAGGCCCTAGCCAGAATATTTAGGAGTTGCTACTATCTGATTAAAATTCTAAATGAAACTCAATTTCAAAACGTCTCAAAACTGCTGAATTTTAAAATCTAGATGATAAGCTATATATTTTGCACTGGCCACCTTCTAGAGCAGTAAATACATCTTTTAAACTTTTTTCATAGAAAGTGTTAAGAACTAAGTAGTTCAAGCATTCTTTGCAAAACTTTGCAACTTACTTTGCTTCAACTTTCATTCTGATTCACGGTACTCTTACTTTCTTGCGCAATCAGCTATGTCAGCTATGGGAACCTGTGCGCGTGCAAGTATGTGGGAGGCAAACTCTGAATTCTAAATTCAATGAGACCTGCTGCTAAATAGATGTCTCTTTTGAGGAAATTTAGTAACAATCACAAGCAGGGTGGCACACTGTAAAGAAAACAGTTGTGTTCTCCCCAGGGCAGGCTGAGACTGAATGAATCTTTTCAGTATGCTTTTGAAATAAGAATAATCTTGCTTGTTAGTATTTATTCCTTCTATTTATAATCCTGTATCTTAACATAAGGGGGATTGTAGAGATGTGTTTAAGATTGCCTTGTCAATCTTGCCCAAGTGTATGCGCAAAAAAATAAAAAATATGGGGGTGACGGGATACGCTCACTTCTAGGCTTTGAATTCAGCCACAGCATTTAATTCTGCAACTTGTATTTTCTCGAGAACAAGTGATGCGATCAAAGAGATCAGAGAAGGGAACGGATTGATTTCTGGCGTCGTCATGAACTGCCAATGGACAACAGAGTGCGCTTTTACATAAATGACCAGACTATTTCATTGAACGTGGGTGGGAAAACCGTCCCCAGCAAGCCCCGAGGACGTCAAAAGTACCAGGAAGCCCCCGAGGACCTTGCGAGCGCTCTCCCACAGACCGGCACTCGAAGGATCACGTGCGGCGCCCCTCGCTTCACGGACTGAGACCGGCCGGGCTGACTTCCGACGTTCAGCCGCGTCGCGCGATTGACTGCCCTTGGCATTGCGTGGTTTTCGCCCTCCTCCTCCCCTCCTATTGGTGGGAACGCCGAGGAGCGCACGCCAACCGGCTTGCTTCGCTTCTAACTGGTCCTAGTGTCTCTCGTGTCCCTGCGCTTACTGGAAAGGCGGGCCTGGCGCTACGCAAGACACTCGGCTGCGCCGCCTCCGTGTCGTGCGCTGTTTTCTTTCCCACTCTTTTTTTTCCCCCCTTCCCTCCCTTGTAAGCGCGACTTAAATAGGAGCGCCGGGCGGTCCAGCCGCAGACCGCTCGGGCTGCATAAGTGGTGGCTGCCCGCTGACTTGCGCCCAGGGAAGCGTGCCCGGGAGGAGACAGGACGAAGAGGAAAGCAGGTGGGTGAGCCAGCCAGGCTGTCATGCCGCAAGCGAGGAGCTCCCCCCGCCTCCCCAGACTTCTGGAGGGCAGCGGGGATTTTCCCGCTTCTGCACTAGCTGCTGCCGCCTTGCCTGCTCGGGCGGACCCTAGTCTTTTGCTCCCTTCTGCCGACCAACCTAACCTAACCTGGCCGGCCGGTGCTGCAGTTGCACCGCTGCCTCTGGCTGCGCCCGGAAAAGGGGGCGGGGAGCCGGGCGAGTGAAGGAAGGGAGCCGCACGTCAGGGCGCCGGGGGCATAAAGGTGGGGCCTCCCACTTCTCTAGGCCGCTTGGAGAGGCGCTTTCTCTCCCTGGCCCCTCGGATCAGACAAGGACTGCAATAGGATCTTTTCTAGGTCGGTATTGGCTGGATGCAGCCTATCAGCGCGGGCAGGAAATGGGTTCTTTTGCGGCGATGGTTTCCTTTGGGTTCAAGTAAGCCCCCCTTTGGGGGGAGGTGAGGGACTGTTGGATTTCGGGGAGATCATAAAGGCACAAATGTTTGCAACGGGGATGGAAGTGGTTTGGCTTTTGTTCTGTTGAACGCACCTCTGCTGCATGGGGACCTTGGATCTGCAGGAGAGTTGTTAGATGGGATCCGTGTGCCTTTCCTCCACCGCATTTGGAAGATACCTCACCTTTTCACTCAAAAACTTGATATCTAGGCCTGTGAGGAGGACTGAGTCAAATGCGGTTCACCCCCGCTGTAAATTCGTTCTATCTGAATTTGTCAAGGGAATTACATTGCTCTGGCTGGCTTAAATCACATCTGTTTGATGGAGCAGTCCTGCAGTGACAAGGTAATTTGCAGTTATGGCACTTTGCCTATGAACTCCTAGGCAAGACATCTACTATGTCTTGTCACACCTATTTCCCACTGCTTTTTCCATCCCTTTTGAAGCTTCTGGAAGTACCTGGTGCTTTTAAGAGTTGCAATTAAAATGTTGATTTTTCTTTGTCTATATATTTCCAGAGAATAAATTGCTCCAGAAATGATTGTATTCTATGGAGCAGATTCTTTTGTTTTTGTTGCTGCTGCTGCTGCTGCTATTAATGTGGCTGTAATTAACCAAGCCTGTTGCTTCTTCTGCAGCTATCAACATTGGGATTTTCTTCTTCAAGAGAAAAGGCTGGGGTTTTATTCCGACGCTCAAAATATCACCATATTGGATGCTACAGGAACAGCCAGATCACATTTAACATTTATTAATGATGTCTGGTCTTGGCTATTTTAGTTTGATGGCCAAATTCTAGTCATGGGATTAAAAAGAGAGAAAGCTCCTCTTCTGGATTAGTAGCTGGACAAAGAAGAGGAAACAAGGAGTAGAAATACATGGTGAATTCTCCCAGTGACATATTAAGCCAATAACATCTCTATGTGCTTGTGTTAATGCTTCATAAATCAAAATGAAACCTCCAAACTCTGAGATCAGGGATTCAGATTACAAACAAATCTTAAGTTTGTGGTTGAGCACTATACAGTGTGCAGTTGGTGTCGATAAAAATGCCACGGATAAAAATGTATAAGTGATCTGCAAAGGGTATAAGGGTTGATGAAACATACGTCATGACCTCTTTATGCCAAAACATGATTTAAAGACTTGCTTTAAACATAAGATGCAAGTATATAAAGACAGTTTTTGTCATTGTACATATGTTCAATGTGTGATGGACTGTGTACATGGAGTTTTGGTTTGCTGGAGATGTTTGTGCTTCTGCATGGGATATCATTAAAAAAGAATATAAATAAATTTGCCAGTATCTTAATTGTTGATATAATCATACCCAGTGTGTGGAGAGGAAGAGAGAGGAGAGAGCGCCCATCAAAAGTGCAGAAGGCAACCACATTTCATCTAGGAATTTAAAAAGACTGAATAGAGACAGGATAGGGATAGGTATAATTATGCATGGAGTGGAAGGTTTTTTTGTAATATTGAAACTTTTCATGCAGCTACATTTGATTTATGGAATTTGCTATCCCAAAGTATAGTGACAGTTACCCACATTTTAACCTATTTTTATTCATGGAGAAAACTGCTATCAAACTTTACTCACAATGGGTACTATACATTAACTCTAGTTTCAGATAAAGCATGTAATAATATACCATATAAAGCTCTAATGCCTGGTTCAGGGTTGTCTTTACAGGCAAGTCTGTTTGGTCATACTAATGGCCTTTTTGTGATTTCCAATATACCAATTTCTCAAGGTTTTGACACTAATGCTCTGAAACTCATGTTTGTTTGCCTTTAATGAAGTGCTGCTTAAATACTGGCTTCTGAGAACAGAATTTGTGGCCTAATTATTTGCTGTTCTGAAGCAATGCAGAGCCAGCAATTAATTGTGATGTTTGCTCAACCACTTAAATCTCCTTATTAAGGTGCAACTTGTTAGACTTACTATTACATTTGGAACTGTGATAAAAATAAATACTGGGTCGGATCTAGGTTATGAATCTGTAGGAATGGTGAAACAACATAAATTATAACTTTGTCTTCGAAGTTTAGGTACTGTCAACCCTGCCTCAAAGAAATAAAACTTGCTTTCAGGAAGGCAAAATCTTAGAGGGAAAAGCTTGCTTATAGTGATGGATTTTATAGTTATGTGGTATTTATAAAATCATAGTATATGAAGGGGCAGTTAAACCCCTTCCAAGTCTAAATAAAGCATTTATGACAGATGGTCATCCATCCTCTGCTTAAATACATCCAGAAGATAAGAACTTGTCATCTGTATGGGTTTGGCTGTCCAATCATAAAATTATTTCTACTGTTTGGAAGTTTTCCAAAAGGTTCAACAAGAACCTGTTTTCCATATTGTATGAATCCAGAAAAAAAATCCATAAAGACAATATGTTATCTGAATACAACTACAGCATTATTTTATTTCTCAAATGAAGCCATCATATTAATTAATGGAACACTTCCTACATTTGTATTCCTTTGTAATTGAAAATAATTATTAAAATAGTATCTTAGCCTATAAAAAGATAGGCTAAGATACTATTTTAATAATTATTTTCAATTACAAAGGAATACAAATGTAGGAAGTGTTCCATTAATGTTTTTGCTGTTGTAGAACGCCCCCTGATTAAAATATGGTGAATGTTTCTTAGAAACTACAGAAAAGTGCTCATTCTGTTGTTTATTGATTAGTAAGTGGATTAATGTTTAATGTCTAATTCAATCAGCAACGTAACTATAATAACAGCCAGTGCTCAGTTGAAAGTATTTAAAAAGAAGTGCAAGAATACAGATGTTTCTGTTTAAGCTTTCTTTAAAAAGCTAAGTAGGACTTCATAAAAATTTTGCTGGAGTTGGTGATGTGAAATTTTGCTCAAGTGTATGTTAGCAACATACCCAAAATAACCCATAACGTGATTTTGGTTTTTCTGAATGGCTTTCTTTTAGAGGTTTCAGGAGTTTAAAATATAATGCCAACTAGTTTATGCAGCAGTGTGTCTTTTAACTCTAAAATTTAGCTCAGTGCCTTATCAGGAAGTTACATAGTAGACAGCTGATCACATGGAGGACATATTTTATATTCCTATATTTAACAAGAGGAACTAATGGTCAGCTCTGATATGTGCCTCTGCCCAGCCACTAAAAATTTTGTGCAGTATCACAAATAATTTTTTTAATGTTTCTAGATTCATTCCTGCTTGATGCTATAAGTGGGAAGGGGCAAGGAGGTCTTTCTATTACTATTGCTAACTGATAGTATGTCAATGAATTTAAACAATTTAAGCAGTCACCAACCCATAGCAATATTTAACTCATCAATTGACTCCCTACTTTAATTTTATTAAGGCAACCAAGACAAAGTAACTTTAGCCACATAAATATTTTTTTAAAATTTCCTCACACTGAGGCAACTGCAAAAGTGCCTCTGCTAATCAAACAGAAGATGGCCAATGTCCATGAGATCTCCAAGCTGAGGGACAGAAGAACCTGGTAGGTTGTTTTGCCCCATGTTGGCATGAATTGAACATCACCTTTCATTGACTTGGCAGTAGTTTTAAAATAACATTTGATTTTCTGGTCTATGTCCCAGTTTGAGTTATTAAGCAAAACTGGACTTCTTCCCCAGAATTGGGCTGTTAAGTAATTGTCTTGCAGTATGCCATTTAAGAATAATGGAAAAGTATCCTCTTTCAGCTGACGCTTCCCTAAATTAGTTTGATGTCTGTCAACTCCCCCACAAAACTTAAGATAGATTTGTTTAAAAATGGGGAAGGTGCTGCAGAGGAATTAATGCAATACTATATATTAATTTGAATGGCATATCTTTCACCCCAATCTGAAAGTAATGAATGAATAGCGTGGTTGCTAAAAGCGTCATAGTTAGCATGGGGTGGAGCTGATTTCTAGAACAATGATCCTGATTAAACAAGTCATTATAGATTTTGCCACCCCCCCTTCAACTTAATCAGCAGAGCTAGAAGGAGAAAAGCCATTGGCTCCTCTGGGGTAGCACTATACTGAAGAAGTTGGCAGTTGCCCTCGAATGATGTCTGCCTACTGGCAGACAATAGAAGAGCATTCTGCCCTCTGTAAATAGATGATTGTACTTGGCAAAAAGAGGAGGAGGAGCTTGGAATGAGTACACTGAGTCAACTTGGATGAGGGTTGCTAAGCTGAGCGCAGCTGAAAAGACCACATCTTGGCTGATTCAGTATTTTACTTAGGCGTGTGTCAAGGGGCTTTTTTTGGCTGGAAGCATGGTATTCATTTGACTAGCTGAGCAAGATATACGAGACAGGGTCAGAGCTCCCAGTACATAGCTCTTTCACCGACAGGTTTCTAAAGCTAAAAGTTTGGGTAAATGGATAATTATCAAATTATTTGTTGAATTAAAGTTATAGCTATGAATGTATAATCAAAAAGTTTGTCTCAACCTGCATTTAGGTTTTTTTTTTTCTTTGATTTATATGCCACCCTTCTCTGGAGACTCAGGGCGGCTTACAATGCGTTAAGCAATTTAATGCAATTTGCTGCTTGGACAACAGTGTTAGAAGGTATTGATCTGGTTCACATACAATAGCTAAGCCATAATATGCCTTTGATTTTGACTTAGACACATGAATCCACATCTCTGTTGTAGAATCTTAAGAGGTTGAAAATAAAAACACTGCATAATAGTGCCTTTAGAACAGTCATATTATAGCTCAATACCTAATGTGAGTTTTTCTTATGTATGTAAGACATGCATAAGAGAAGTGTTTGTGTGTTTGATGTTTATGTGAAAAGAAGAGGTTAGTTTAGATTACCCAGTTTTTCACAGCTTGTTGCCCACTGGATTTTTGGGATCCTGGCCGTGCTGGCTGGATACTCTGGAAAAAGAAGTTTGGCCATTGGATTATAGAAAAATTAAGAGCCATATCTATTCAAATTAAAACCTGATGTTCTTTAAAGTATTCCTGTTGGATAACATTTAGGTGTTTTTTAAATTATTTTCTTACCAATCTAATGGCCTTGCTTGCAGAAATACTTGTAAGGTACAACTACTTAGCATGACTGGAAAAGCACTGAATAAATTGAGCAAAATCTTATCTTTCATTGTCATATTTTTAAAGTGGTTCACTTTACTGTTTAATGTATGGAAATATGTGCTGAAACAGTAAGCAGCAGCATTAGTACAAATAGGATTTTGTTACAGTGAGGAACATAGAAATTACTCAAAAATACATTACAGTGGAGCTAAATCTAACTGGTCTAGCAAAAATGGTATAACTTGGAAACGATTCAGCTTGAAGCTAAGGAGAAAGATATTTTATTCAGAATATTAAAGACATAGGGAAATGGAAAGAATCAAAATTTATGTGTTGTATTACTAATCATTAGTAGCTGGAAGCAAGACTTACAAAAGTTGAAACAAGGGCATTGTTATGCACCTTATTGACTAAAGGTTCACTTTAGCCCCAAATCGAACTAACAATCGATAAATACAATTCTTCCTGGAAATTTCCAGGAAGAATTGTATTTATTGAAATTCAATTCGAATACAATTTATCTATATATATATATATTTCTCAATTTGGAATATACATATATTGAAAGGGAGATACTCAAGCCTATGGATAAGATCAGGCAATGGTGATTCTTAAGCAAAGGATCCTTAATAAAGAATTAGTCGGAATATAGTAAACTTTTGCTTAGCTTACAATTGGAACACAACTGTGAACATTGTAAGGCAACATTGTACTTAGATCAACTCTCAACAAATTCTAGAAGCATTTACATAACAATGGTTCAATATTAGCTGGAGGGAAAATTTCATAAAATTCCATATTTGGAAAGGCTTTGATCTTGAATTGATGGTAATATTGAAACACAAACTCATTGTTATATTCTAATTTCTTATTGAGGCATATGCAAAGAGTTCCTGACACCTGTTGTAATTTCAATTCTGGAATGGACTCAAAAAATGTAAATACAATTTCTACTAGCAGACCCAAAGATAACTCTTGCCACTGCACTGCATAGCTTATAAAACCTGTATATTGCTGATAACTAAATAGTGGAAGGAGAATTGCAGATCTTCTATCTTGTGTGCTTTATTTTAATCTGTATGTTCTATCTTGTGGTTCCACTGTGTAGGCTTTTATTTAATATGATTCATTCTGTCTGAGTTGCTGACCAGAAATAAAGAATTGGTAATCATTTGGTAATCATTGGCATATATGCCATGCTTCTGAATGATCAAAGCATTCTGTAATATTTACCAATAATTCCAAAGCAGATCAGTTTTATCCCTGTATTGCAGAGGAGGAAGGATTCCAGATTCATGAGAAGATTCTGAAAGGTTGTTCCAGGAGAACTGAGTAAATTCTAGTTGCAATTACTCTCATGGGTGAATATGGTGACACAGATATCTGCTCCTGAGCTTAAATTTAGGACCCAGTCCAGAGGAAGAGGCTGCAAGATTTCAGAGTCTGTTAGCATGTAGGTAACTATGAAAAATAGATAGATATTAGGCTTTCTACCCTTGTTTTCATAACATCTGCTGCCTTAGTAGATCAAAACTGTCTACATCTGATCTTTCCGTGTTTTCTTTGGGAATAAGAATAAGCTGTTGATGGACAGTAATGAATGTTGCTGCCAGTTGTGTGTTTCTTAGGTGAACATTGTTTCTTTGCATGCCACGTTCCGTGGGGCGTGCAGTGAGATGGCATCAGGCTCTTGTTTCCATTGGCCCACCTTGTCTCAAAGCTAAGTATGCATTTTGCTGGTAAACTTTGGCCTAGTGGGCAAAATATGTAAGGGTGATCATGTGACGGATGTTCTAAGAGACCTTGGCAGCAGAGAGAAACATAAGCTGAACACAGACACACCAGGACTTTAAAAAGAATTTTAAAAAAATCTTTGCTCTTTTTTTTCCTCCTTGTCCCAGTTGAAGATTTAAAGGGACAAGTAGAAGAAAATTCCTTCAGTGTTCTGTTGCCAGGGTGTCATGTCATGTACAAAAACCTTATAAATTGGATTGCAGGTCAAGTAAGCTCATGGTTTAAAAAATGCATTGCAGCTTTTAAGGAGCTTGCAAGAAAGTTTTGTCAGAGAGTAACTTTTTAAAACTATTTTAAGGCAATATGTCCTTCAGCCTAAAGTAGATACAAAAAATGCAAACAAATATATGTTCAAAGCCTGGAAGGTATATCTACTAAAGCCGTGATGGTGAACCTATACCACGTGTGCCACAGGTGGCACACAGCACCCTCTCTGTGGGCATGTGAGCCGTCGCCCCAGTTCAGCTCCACTGCGCATGTGTGCGCGCCTCCCGCTGTCCAGCTGGTCATCGGGTCTCTGCCACACATGCATGGGGGTGGGCAATGTGCGGGGGGCCCACATGTGGATGCACGGGGGGCGGGGTACATGCCGGGGGGGCTGTGCACACATGTGGGGGGCCAGGGCATGTGCAAGGGGCCACGCACACATTGCATTTGGGAGGTTCAGGTGTGCAGGCGTGCTTTGGGCACTCAGCCCAGAAAAGGTTAGCCATCACTGTATGTCATTTGGCAATCTCTGTTTTTAAAAGTTCTGCCATAGAAAGATACTTTTCACTGTTGGGTAGAATATACAGGCAGTCATTGACTTATGATCATAATTGAGCCTGAATTAATGATAATAAATTGTGTCAGTTGTTAAGTAGGTCACACATGATCACACACTCAATTTTATGATCTTTTTGGGAGCAATCATTAAATGAAAACATTATACCCAGTGGATATTTTTTTTACCAAAAACTGGAAGTAAAAGCTGCTTTTTGACAAAAAAAACCCCCAAACGTAAATTATAGTCCTGTGACCACAGGACATTGCAAATAGATGTAACTGGGTACCAGTTATTTAGTCCCTCAAACGGGACCACATGACCAGGGGGTGGGGAAGCTCTTAGAACTTTGAAACTGGATTGTAAGTAGTTCTGGGGAGGTCCATTGTAACTTCAAATGGTCACTAAGTGACTGGTCATAAGTGAGGGATTACCTGTAGATGTTTCTAACTTGGTATGGTGTTGGAAGATACATCCTTCCCCTCAGAGAAGAGGAAGGCTTCATTTATTCCGTATGAGATTGGGCTCACTTCTCTTCTTTTTTTGTCAACAGATTGCAGCAGACTGAATAAATGCAGCCTATCACAATGCAAGCCCATGAATTGTTTCGGCATCTGCGAATGCCAGAACTGGGCGATGTAAGGCAGTATGTACGTACTCTTCCGACAAACACACTGATGGGGTTTGGTGCTTTTGCAGCCCTGACAACTTACTGGTATGCCACAAGACCTAAAGCTCTGAAACCACCATGTGACTTAGCTATGCAGTCTGTAGAAATAGAGGTAAGCCGTCATGCATTTCTATTTCTTTGATTACTTACTTCATAAAAAGGTCTGCCATGCTAATTTTAGTTAGTCTTCACAAAAAAGAGCTTTAGGTTAAGGTTTTAAGATAAATGAATATATTTAGATAAAATGTTTTGAAACAGATTAAAAAGGGTAATTCAGGATCTATATAATACTTTACATCAGTGTTTTTCAATTGGCACCTTTAAAGAAGCAGCATGGCTGGCTGGGGAATTCTAGGAGTTGAAGTACACACATCTTAAAGGCTCTGACACTGAGAAACATCGTTTTGCATCTTGTGCTTAGTGCAAGCAGCAGTACCTGAATTTTCTTAGCTGACCAACAGACTACAGTGTAAAGTCTTCGAGAATATGGACAGTAGAGATTGTAGGAGGGGGACAATGCCGATTCAAAGCATCTCTCGTTTGAAGCTTAAACAATGTACTTCCGAAGTTTCCTTTGGAAAACTTGCCTAAGATTTCTTAGGTAATCTTGGAGGTTGCCAATGTTTTTTTCTCCTAACGCATAACTAGATTTGGGGGAAAAAGGTCAAACTGTTAAAGAATGGCTAAGCTACAGTTCCCCCTGCTCTCTTCAGACTATTGCAGTCATGAGCTATGATTGAACTTTGCATTATTTTCTTTGTTTCAGTAGAATTCTAGGACTCTAGACGTGTGATTTTAAGTGCTTACAATCAGGCAAAATACAATCCCATTTACTATCTTCTGTTGACTTGAGTCCATATGCCTTGCCATCTAATGAAGAACATTTGTCTATTAATTCAGACAAACATTGGTCATGATGTTTGGTAGTTGGATGGTATTCTATAGCCACATTCATAGTGTGATGCAGCTGGTAACTTAATTGAACCCTCATGAGATTTAGTGATGCATCTATTATACATGTGGAAGCCACCTTCATATATAAAGTCTCTTTTTCAAGCAAGGATGTTTGCATGTAAAAATGTCCAGATTGCACATTGAAGCTCATGAAAAATATAATACTTGACCCAAGATTTTATTTTTGCACAAATAAGCAAATAGTATTAAGATAATTATTTCACATGCATAACATTAAAAATTATTGGGAAATATAAGCTTATTAGTGGACAGTTGTCATAAGGAACATGCTGCATCTTGTGTCTCACTGAGATCAACCATTCATTAGTACTATTCCAACAATGCATTCAAGCCTAAATATTTAATATTTTTTGGTAATGCAAAAAAGATATTTGCATTTCCTCTGATGAAGTAGTTACTGGTTCTTTCTCGAAATCTCTTGGAACTCAGTTTTCAAATAATTGATCTGGCCAGATATTGATTCGCAAGTGTAGAGTTCAAAATAGAAATTGCTTAATTTCACAATAATCTTCATGACCCTACAGATTTTGGCTGACCTTGGGTAAATTTGCACTTTCCATCTCTCAGCCAGAGGATTTGAACTTCACAAAAGATTGCAGAGGCTGAGGGGGGAGGTGTCTTCAAAATTTGTGTTTCTAGAACAACAAATAGTCGTTATTATACACTAGGCCTCCTGTCAAATTTCTGAGATACACAAGAATAGAATTCTCTCCTGCAGGTATTCATAGAGCACACAGACACACATAATGTCTTGCCTTTAAGGCACCAAGAATACCTGGAAATGGAGATTTCTTAACATGTTTTCCTCCTGCATTAAGAAGGGAGCGCAACCTTTCCGTTTTGGTGTCCACAGTCTCAGCTTCATGTGATGCTTAGCTCATGAACTGTCATTGATTCCTAGCTTGTATATTTTTCCAAAGTGGCTAAAAGAGACCAGAATATACTTATTGGATATAATCGTGCTGCTGGTATATGAGCTACAATTTTAAAAATTGTAGGTTGTATTTCAAAAGTTCTATTATGTGAACTTGCTGAGGTTACAGAAATCCTGGCCTTCTGACCTGTTTGGTAAAAGAGGAGCAAATAACAAAGTTTTCTATATTTCTCATCTTCCCATCCTGTGCTGTGCAGGGTTTGAAATTATGATATTGTTTTTAACAGTCAGCAGAGCAATTTTCTTAACAGTAACTGCTAATACTAATTGATACTTTTTCATAACTTGGTGTAAGCAATGCTTATATTTGGCAATGTGTTAGAAACATCAGAGATATGGCTGAAATGAGAGGTTGACAATCCATGTCACTGCCTAGGCTGAAATGATCTGCCCAAATCAACAAGAATATTGTCCAGCCAGATGCAGTACAATGTGTTCCTCTAACATAGACAGATGCTCCCAGATTTTTTTTCCTCTTCAGAAGTGCACCTGCAGTAGAGCTTGTGTGCAATTACTGGTGTTGTCATCCAGACCCCAACTTCTCAGTGAAGACTCTGACTAATAACTTTGTAATTCTACCTTCCACCTCACCCATTGCTGGTATACTAGACATGGGGAAAAGACAGCTATTGTGTAATTTGCAGAATGGTAATTGGCAGAGTTTCCAGAATTACGATTTGGAATTCCGTGGTTCAAGAGTTTCTTATGAACTTACTACAGCATTTCCCAAAACATGGGGAATGTTTTTTTTTAATCTTTCCTTCCACCTTCAGCATTTTGATACAAGCTATCAATACATTATTCAACATTCAATAATGTTGAGGATGTATTTAAGTAACAATGGAAATGCAGAGAAGGAAATCAAGGATGAGGGAACATGAAGGAACAAAAATAAGGATGTAGGTTTTATGAAACTCAAGGTGGCAATAGAAGTATATATTTTTGTTTCCTTCATTCATGTCCGGGCCAGGTCCCTGCAGCATTCTTGGCAATTTATTTCAGAAATGGTTTGCCACTGGTTCCTTTCTAGCTGAGAAAAAGTGGTAAGTAGTAAAACAACAAAAGGAACAAAGGAAAAACAGCCTTTTCTTCTTAAAGCTACAATAGCATAAAATGTAAGACATGTAGTAGAGTACGAGTAATAGTGGAAATAAACAATTTACACTATTTAAATTTACATTAGTTAAGCCTATTTAAAAAATTAACAGGAATAATTCTACTCCTGAGCTTACATTTCCATTCATCTAGAACAGTGGTAGGCAAACTTGGCTCTTTCACACCCTGTGGACTTCAACTCTCAGAATTCCTAAGACGGCTTGGCTGTCTTAGGAATTCTGGGAGTT
>JANHZT010003035.1:63839-80346 GCA_032468215.1 Stegonotus admiraltiensis
CTGCCTAACCCACATTTTTCTATTTTATCTAGTAGTAGGTTATGGTCTACTTTATCAAATGCCTTACTGAAGTCCAAATAAATTATATCGACAGCATTCCTCTGGTCCACCAATTTTGTCACTTTGTCCAAGAATGCAATAAGATTAGTCTGGCATGATCAGTTTTTTACAAATCCATGTTGGCTTTTGGTTATTACTTTGTTTGCTTAGGTGTTCGTTGATTCGTTGATTATCTTTTCCAGAATCTTCCCTGGTATTGAGGTCAGGCTGATAGGTCTGTAGTTTCCTGCATCTATTTTTTTTCCTTTTTTGAAGATGGGAACTACATCAGCTCTTTTCCAGTCCTCTGGCAGTTACCCGGTGCTCCAGGATCTTTGAAAGATATAGTTCAGTGGTTCTGAGATCTTGTCTGCCAGTTCTTTCAGAACCTTGGGGTGCAATCCATCTGGTCCTGGTGATTTGAACTGTAGACAGGTGCACACTTACCATTTCTTCCCTATTTTAACTTGTGTTCCTAATCTGTTTTTGTGCTTTTTTTCCCCTTTGTGTAAAGACAGTTGCAAAGAACGAGTTAAAGTAGTTCTGCTTTCTCCCTGTGCTTGTCACCTTCTTGCCACTTTCTCCCAGCAATGGACCAATTGTTTCCTTGATTTTTTTTCGTGTTTTTAGCATGTTGGAAGCAGCTTTTTTTGTTATTTTTTTACTTTTTCTGTTATTGTTTATCCATGAATGATAAAATAGTTTTTATGAGCTGATAAGCCATAGGTCTTTAATTATGAATCTGAATTGAATTATGAGTTGAATTATGAATACTTCTAAATCTTGTTACAGTGTCTATCGTACAAATTAATTAGTAATAATGTAATTTAGTATTTAGTATGCTTTGTAATTAGTATGCGATTGTATAGGTTACTTAACGTTTATGTGCTCAATGGAGATAGGTACAGTTCAGATAGGAACTGAAAAAATATAGTTTTGATTATAATAAATTGTAAGCAGTGATAACATGAAGTTCCTGTTATATCATTCATTTCTTCTGCCTGATTTTCTCCATATTTTGTACACATTTCATATAACTTGAAGAGTTTTTCTTATATTAATAGAAATTGACTGCATTAGTGAATATGTAAAAATGATTAAAATAATTCCGAAATAATTTTCAACACGTCAATAAAATTTACATACATTACAGAAATCTTCAAACTGTATGATCAGTAAGAAATACTTAAAATGAAAGATATCATATTAAAACAATAGATTTTGACAAGATTACAAATTATAAATTCTATTTTAAATACTATTAGTTGAAAAACGATTTAGTGTTCCAGCATGTTTTTTTAGTAATCTGGCAGCTAATATGAAAAAACTGGGTCTTGCAACATTTTACATATCCTAGGAAAATAATATTTGTTAGCAAGTAATTGATTTAGGAAATCATGTTGATTAAAAAATAGACAAAACAAAGATTCTTGAAGAATCCTTTAATATTATTTTAGTAATATGTATTTACCTTTATTTCAGCATAGTAATTCCTAATAATTACCATTATATAATTATATATAATTTCTTAGAAATTTTCATACTTTCTAGGAGAGGCCTTATATAATTTATTTTAATGTTTTGTTGATCAATATATCTTTAAATGTTTTTTTATAAAAAATAGTCTGTCACATATCAGTTATAAAACTATTATAGAAATGAAGCAAAGCACATACTTCAGGCTGATTAAAAACTGTATTATCATTAAAAGAGTCCACTAGTTGTAAAAAAAAATTGTTTTCAATTTATTTTTGCTGCAGCGCAGCTAGAGTATTCAAAGTTAATGGGGTGTTGTTGCAAAGAAGTATATAAGTGTACTCTGATAGTGTATTCCTTGTATTTACTATAGGTGTTATGAGAATTTACTAAAATTTTAAGCGATGTACATCTAGATAAAGTTTATAGTTTGACTAAGTTTGACAAAGTTTATTGAAAATGAAATAACACAGGTAGGCTGTTGGTTTGAGTTCCAACCTTGGCAACCTGAGCTACTAATATCAAACACATTTCAATAACAGGTTGCTATCAACTAATATATTCCTTAACTTTGATCCAATAGATACCCAAGAAAAAGACTCCGTCCCATGTAAATAAGAATGTTTTACCAGAAAGGGAGACAAACTATCCAGGTAAATCATTTTTCCTTTCTCCACAGCATTAGAATGGTTTTTCACTTCTGTGTGTTGTACCAGACCTGCTGATCTTGATTTTTATAGTAAGTGAGTAAAATTGTAGGACTTAGCATTTCATATGCATCAGTTTAAATTGTGTATCTTTGAGAAGCTTAGATAGGCTTGGACCCATAATAACCAAATGTATTAATACTGGTTTTTTGCTTCATTTAGTTTCAAAAAAAGTTCCAAAGCAGCCAACAAAAGTTACCAGATGTGTTACCAAGGAAAAAGTTGTTTTGAAGGAGCTTGAAAAGATAACAACAGAATACAAGTAAGCATTTTTTCTTATGATTGAGAATTTCCTTATGACTGAAAATTTTGCTATGATATTAAATGTAATTTATAATTCAATCTGCTTTTTCACTTTTTAAAATTGGAATAGGTGCTGTTGCACTGTTTGGAGATATTGTAAAAACATAATAAAAGAATTACTTTGTTTTAAATAATAGCTTTTTTCTGAAAAAATATGCATCATAGAAAATTGTCATATTTAAGATAATAATTTTTATCATCATCTGGATGCTCAGCAGGGTTTTTTTTTAATTTTGATTTATATGATATGATAGGAGACTGCCAAAGAATATCAGGACTGCATGAAAGCTGGGAAATTTGGAAAAAAAATCCCAGAAGGCAGCAGCAGTTAGGTGATATCAGAATTATTGTAGGAAACATGTTGACTAGCAGCAAAAGTGCAAACCCAAGAATGATAATTGAAAACTTTTTAGCATTGTAAGTTATGATAATATTTTTAAACAGGAAAATGTTAGATATTTGGCATTGCTGTCTTACGTATCATTAGTAGGATAAAATACAGTGACAAGAATTTTCACCTCTTCATGTACAAATTAGTTTAATGTGTTCGTTTAAGCATAGATTTATCATAATATGTATTGTGTATATTGTTTCAGAGAAGAAGTGGAACAAGAGAAATATAAAAAAGTTATTGATAAATTTCATGCCAGGCTCAAAGACCAATTCACCGACATTGTACGTGCAGGTTTTGATTGGGAAAATTCTGTATTTTGCAAATGTTACTGGGGTAATTAATCACCAAAATAACCTACATATTCTTTATAAGAAATTAAATATATCTGGGAGAGGGGGCAAGTAGAGTGCTAAGGAATTTTATACAGCAGTGCACTGGGCATGGGAACAGTCCATGATGTAAACTGTTGCAGGATATGTGTAGGTTAGTTAGAATAATAAATTGAAAATTTGGAAAGGAGAAAAACTAGGCAATGAAAAAAGTCAGTTGCAATTTTTTTCTTTTTATGTGTAACAATTCTTTTTGAAGTACCCACACTATCTTCTGCTCCTATGTATTATATCCAGCCAGGTCCTATCACTTTAATTCCCATTTCATGTAAAATCTGAAAAAGGATAAAATTAGATATGTACATGTAAAAAATCCAAAAACATTTAAAATTATTATTTCTTGAATTAAATAAGCTTCTTAAATTCTGGTTATTAAAAAATGTGAATTTTACTAATTTAAATATCGTGTATTGATTGTAATTATTTACTAGGAAGTTATGCCATATCTTTAATTTTGAATGTTTTAACTAGTCTGCAGATGCTGAGAAACTGAAAAATACAAAATTGAAACAAAGAAAGGTAAACTAGCCGGTATATTGTCTTTCAAACTGTATAGATTTTCTTCCAATAGATTAAAACTAGCTTTTAGTGGACAATATTTAAAGAAATAGGATGTAATAATAATAATAATATAAAATTTCATTAATTCAAATTAGGAGCTAGAATAGAAAACATTCTGTCTGTGAGTTTGACAAATACAAATTGAAGGTTTTATGCATACTAAGTTCTATATATGTATACAGGTAGTCCTTGACTTATGAGCACAATTGAACCCAAAATGTCTGTCGCTAAGTGAGACATTTGTTAAATAGTTTTGCCCCATTTTATGACCTTTCTTGCCACAGTTAAGTGAATCACTGCAGTTGTTAGTAATCTTTCTCAGTTTCAGTGCAAATATTTTGAGGAATACTACCGTTAGTGATTTTTAATAAAGTTGATCAATTTAAGTGTTGCTAGCTATGGCTTTGCCTTTGTATTCTGTATTAAGCACAATGTGGTGCTTTTTATTACATTTAGAAATATGTACATATAGGTTGCAATCTTATTATTAGACAGGATATAAATATTTTAAATAAATAATCTCATCCCCATTAAATAAGCAGTTAAATTATAGATGAAGGGATTTTCAGTGGTAAGGCTACCTGCAGTTGATTAAGTTGATCGAGGAAGAGTATTGAAATTACGTTCCAAATATTTCTTGCTTCTTCACAAGATTCTAAATTGGATTAAATTTTATAATAAGCAGTATGTCTATATAGGTAGTCCTTGACATACGACTGTAATGAATCCTGCCCATCACAGTCGTAAAGCATGACTGAGCCAATTTTACAAACTTTTTTGCAGTTGTTATAAAGCCAATCACTGCTCTCATTAAGCAAACAGTACAGGTGTAAAGTGAACCAGTGGTTTACTATGGGTGCAGTTTTGCTGAAAACTAAAAATAAATGCAGTTTTTTGCAAAATTGTTTAAAAACATGATCACTTGACCAGGGGATGCTGAAAATGGCCGTAAATGTGGGCTGGTTGCTGAGCTCCTGAAGTGCAGTCACATGACTGCAAGGAACCATCGAAACTTTGAATTCGCATCATAAGAACCCTTAAGTAGGTCTGCTGAAACTTTTAATGTATGACTAAGCGACCAATCGTAAGTCAAGAATTGCCTGTATTTTAAAGAAGTAATAGCAGTGATAAAGTATTAAGGATTTTCATACTTAATATTTATTTTCTGGCATTACAGATCATCAGAAAGTCAAATAAGACAAGACAACGTTTAGTAGAAATTAAAGGAGAACTATTTAGGTATGTTGTAATAACTTTGCAATTAAGTTTTAGATACAGTTATCACTGAGTCCTAAAATCCTGCTTTGTGCCAATCCAGTGATATATTCATTTTTCCCTGCCCCAGTACGGATATCAGTACTGATAGTTTTGCTAAAAATATATACTTAAAGCTCCAACTGACTGATACTTATTTCAGATATCCTATAGCAACTATGCTGCTCCAAATCAAATGCATCAGAGAACGGATGCTATACATTTAGGAATATGGTAAAGATTTTTTCAAAACTAAAAGAGGAGCATTAACTAAATTCCAGATGCTTCCTCCAAATAAGTTTCAAATGGTATAAATAGTTTCTCATCTGGCAAGATTTATTCCTTTCCATTGCAATATTATTTCTAGATTTTTTTCCATTATTTTTCAAGTATAAAATAACAATATTTATCTAAGAAAATATTTGCTTTATTAACCCGCTTTTTGAAATAGGTAAGTAGTTGGCATCTGTTGAACTCAATCATTCCTATTAGGTCTATGCAGCATTTTGCATATTGACTCGAGAATCTATCAGATTGCTCCTTTCTCCTCTGGGGACTATTTAGATCAACTTCAAGATGTCACTTGGGAATTCTGAGAGTTGAAGCCTACATACCTTGAATTTGCCAAGAACCCTAGATTATCCCTTAAACTATAATCATCATAATCTTCCTAAATGCATGTAGAAATTAGCGTGTGCTGCAAACTCTTGCTGTGATTTTGACTGGATGAAAAATGAAACTGAAGACTAAGTTCATATAGCAGAGATACTGCTTGCAAGTATCTGTGCCGTAACATTGAAAACGAAAGACTAGTGAATCGTAAGCAGTATTTTCTTTTCTTTTTGCTTTCAAAAATTAACACAAACATAAAAATAATTCTCAGAGAGATAAATAGGGGCCGCAGTGGCTCACGTGGGTAAGACACTGGGCCTGCGCACCGCTGAGGTCGGCAGTTCAGCAGTTCGATTCCCATGAGCGAATAAACTATGGAAGGGACAAGAAAGGAGCCTTCCCCGATTGCCTACCAGCATTTAGGTGTCCCGTGGGTAAAGATAACACTGAAATTCCTTTCACAGAGGCAGGCAGCCACCTCGGTGATCCCTGGCTAACACATGCCATATGCTAAATAAATAAAGTTCAAATTCCACACATGCACCCCAACTATCTGAAATTGCACTGCTAAAATATGGTATCTCACATTGCAAAAGACTCAAAACCTCTGTCCTGCCCTTCCAGTGTCACCAAGACAGTCCTATGTTTTTCAACTAATGAAGAGAAAAAAAATGACTACCAAAGAGTTGCCACCCTGGCTTATGAAGCGGGTTTCCAATTAGATTTCATATTGATGCAGTAACAGTTGATGCACCCCCTTATTTTTTTCAGGTCTGCATCAAGAACCGATTACCCTCTTGCTGTGTGATAGTTTAGCTTATCACTCTTGCTCCTTTAGATTCAGTTATGTAAACAGTTGTCTGTAAAATAAAAGGAAATCTTATCAAAACATAATGCTCAACATTTATTTTTGCTAGAAATGAACCAGAACTGCAAAAACTAAAGAAAGAACACCGCAAACTAAAAGAAAAAATATCCTGTCTCAAGAACGCAGTTCAGTTTATCAAAGATTTAAAGAGTCTTCAGCAAATGAAGGATGAAAAGGAAAACTCGGAAGAAAAATTAGGAGTAAGTAACCATTTAATGGCTTAGCATACTGAAAGAACCACAGCTGTAGCTACTGCTTCTTATCCTTTAAATGCTAACCCTTGCATATTTGAGATAACACAAATGCACATAATTGTATGGTTCCTAGGAGATGCAGTTTTTTCAGACATTCAGGGTGTGCTGCAACAGAAAAAGATAATAAGCATTGGCATGGTTTTCCATCCCTGGCATCATTTTCAAGTACATATAGTACTCAGCTTATATCAATTTTCCCCCCAGACTATTCAAAGTTACAGTGGCACTGAAAAAAATGGACTTAATAATTATCCTAGTTCTGGTTGTTGCAGTGCCCCCACAGGTGCCCAATTCATGACTATGACATTGCAGTGAGCCACTCACAAGATTGCCATTTGCAGTTTACCCTGCAGGCTTCAGACAAATAAAGTCAATGGAAAAGTCAGCAGGGTAAGTCACGTTACCCCAATTAAATTGCTCCCCACTGTATTTTTCTCCCAAAGAGAAGGGATCTCATACTCAGTAGCACCCCTTGCCCATCTGCACTCCGCACCACAGCTCCTCCATAGTTGCAAGTGACCCACTCATGGCCCCTGACCCACCTGTGTTCCCTGCACCACCTAGAGTAAGCCCTTATGGCACCCTTTCCTGGGACTCCCACTTCTGCTTAATGACCCATCTGTCCTGGGATTGATGTCACCCTTTATAACTGCATCACTTAGCAATGGTAATTTTTATTCCAATTGCCATTATAGCCCAAGAACTATCTATCTGAAAAAAATAACCTTTTTTAGTGTAAATGGTACACATTTCAGTATTCGGTATTGAAATTTATGCACTGCTTCATAAGATCCATGCAGAATGACTCTCAAAGCAACCTTTATTTTCGTATAACCATCTTTTATATATAATATGTCTGATAATATCCTTATGGGAATATATAATACTGATATAATCCTATTTGATGTGGAAAAGCAAGTGGCATATTTATTATTTTTGTGGTTAGCTTTTAAATTTTATCAATCTTAGATAAATTTAAAATTCATCTCATTTCATTCGAGTACAATGATGCTTTCATAGATTAAGTGCAGTACTTTTTATTTCTGGTGTGTAAATCTCAGATTAAGTGCAGTTTTATGTTAGTTTAGGTTCCTTAAAAATAGTTGCGGAGGAATTCAACATCATTAACCTGGCCAGAAATCCCAGTTTAGCCAGTTCGGATAAGTCCTACAGACATGGGGAATATTGATATATCCAATAAAGAGTACAAGTATAAACAAGACAGATAATTTTTATTAAAACAATAAACATTCTGGTAAAGGTCTTAAGCTCTGTGCAGGATGATACTTGTATTCCCCTGAAACTAAGAATGCAACAAACCTTGTAATGGCTCCAGTGTTCCTAGATTCAAGGATACTTCAATACTGAATTAAAAGAAAAAACTTCCTGAATAAAATATAGTCTTGCATATTTTGATAAAGCTTTCTTTTCAGACATGCATGAAAGAACATGTCAGAGATGGCCCATAAACACAATTGCAATATGCGCAGGATATCAGCCTTCATCACAAAAACAGCATGGATATTAATCATAAGCCTGTATATCTTAACTGTCAAGACTATGGTTTGTTAACTACAAGGGCAAAGGAAATTAAAACAGTCTTGATTTGTGGCAACTGCCTGCACAAGTCCATGCTGTTTTCTTGGCATCCCTTTTGGAAGTGGTTTCTCCTCTTGCCCTCTTCTTGGGCTGAAAGAGAATGGCCCAAAATCAGCCAGCTGGCTTTGTGCCTAAAGCAAGTCTAGGATTCATAATCTCCCAGTTTCTAGCATGAGCCTTAACTAGTACATCAAACTGGGTCTCCAAAAATTTTTACAGGTTTTCAAATCTAGATCAGAATATTCCCCCAAATAACAGAGGAGATAGACATAAGTAAAATTACAAAGAATGAAAATAAAAGACACAGAACAAGAAAGAAATGACCATCAAGGAGAAGAGGAACAGGCCTAGAAGCACTAACAGAAGTGACAGGGCATTAAGGTGATAGAAGGAGTATATGCAAAGTATTGTACAGCTGTATCAGTTTGACTTGCAATGGGAAAGGCTTGCAAGAGAAGCTTGCAAGAGACTTGCAAGAGAAGGTGACTTCAGAAAGTGAGTAGTAAACTAGTTCCAAACATTAGGAATTTCTAACACAGGCTTATTATTTTACAAATTTATAAACTAAGTTTGTTTTTCTCTTTCTGTTCCATAGTATAGCATTTCCAGCCTTCCTGCACTTCTGATGGAGTCACGAAGAATTTTAGGAGCAGAAAGTCACTTACAAAATATCAACACGAAATTACAGAAGAGTTTGGAATTGCAAAAAACCAACTAAGTATTCATACTATAAATTATATAAAACAGACCATTGAATCATAAATACAGTATTTTAATAGATTTACTTTGTGTGAGAGAACAAGTGATCTTTGACCTATTCTTTCATGAAAGTAGACTTTCCAACAGAAAAATAATCTTGCTATTATTTAGTTGCAATAATGTTTCATCTGGCAAGGCACATGTAGCTACATGTTGAGTACATATATGCTGCTTTCCAAGAAAGAAGATGGTTGTTGAGAAATTAAAACTTAGAGTGCAGGCTTCTAATTGTCAGCTCTAAATATATCACATTACTATTTATGTACTTGCATTACTAGTTACATATTTTGGCAATTCAATAAAATCCTTTTCCTAAATCCTAAATGTCATCTTTCTAACACCTAGTTGCTTCTAAGCTCTAGTTGTCTTTATTCTTCATCAACCACAGTAAACATACAAAATTTATTATATGCATAGTACCAGAGTAGTTTTAGAGAAATAACCAAGTTAATTTTTTGCTGGGTTTTCAGTATTGACAAATATATCCGCTGATGTGATACTTACTTCATCTACAAGATTTTTATAACTTTCCTTTCTTTTACTTCATAATTTCTTAAAACACCTGCTAGGAGCTCATCAGGTATTTCATCCACAGTACAGTTCCTCTGGATATGAAAAATATCAGTAGCTTCTATTAGTTCCACATCTTCAGAAGCTTCCAAAAGGCAGGCGTCAAACTCATGATCCCATTCAACGTTTGAACTTTTCTTGTTTAGCTTGCTATTTTCTTGCACTGAAGTAAAAGTTATACTGTCCAATAAGCCTGTAGTATCAACTGTATTTTCTTTTTCTTCAGTGTTATTTTCACCTATTGTACCTACATATTCTTCATCCTTTAAAGAGCAAACATCAAAATTTACAGTTTTAGATTATACTTTTCTGGTGAGATTGCCATATAAAATACCAATTACATATGACTAAACCTACCCCCAAAGTTCTCGGTTTACCTAGCTCTGAACAACAGAACACTGCTGGGAGGGTATTTAGGATTTGGGTGGGTGGGTGGATGATAGCGGAGATATGGGAAGGAAGTGCACTGACTGGAAAGTGAAAGCCACATATCTTAAAGCTGCCAAGGTTGAAAAACACTGCTATAGAGGATGAATGATGATTATGCAGTGTCCCATATTTGATGAAAAGAGAGAAGTGGAATTTAGCTTGTAGCCACTGTATATTTCATTATTATTTTCACCTAGGGTGCCCAGTTGCCCTTTTTTGGCTTGTATTAACTGATTTTGTTCCCATAGGGATATGCTGAAAAAATTATAGCCTTATTAAAGCAAGTGGGAGGAACAAAACCTAGTTAATAGAATAATCTCCAATCATTGTAGAAAAGAAACTAAGTATTGATATTTTGTTCTAGAAAACAAACTGTTTATGGTTTTCGATATGCAGTTTTTGTTAGAAATAGGTCGTTTCCATAACAATGTTCTGCACAGAACTGCACATTTTTTTTCAGATATAATGAACTGCATGCAAGCTGCTTTAAACTAACAAAATATAGAGAAACAACTCCAGTTTAAAAGAGTTAAATGCAATCTTCCCTATCTCTTAGTTCGGACAGAAATATTCTATTCAACTATTCCCATTCCAGGTTACTGATATTATTTACTTTATCCTGCTCTAATGGAGGAAACAAATCTATTTTTAAATGCACACTGAACAAATTGTATAGATTCATGCTGAACTTCACCCATTTACAGTTTTGTACAGATTTCCAGGAATTTTGTAACAATTCCTGGAAATCAAATCCCAACAAAGCTTCAACTGATGTAGCACATACTTACTTCTAAAGGAAGGTTTCCAAATATAGCTTTATAATTACAAAATACATTTAGTAAAGCTTTTTGTTTATAATAATTAAGTTACTTACATGGTAAACAAAGATAAAAAGATATACTTATATATAATTCTGCTAATGTATTACATGTATAAGTTCCTATTTCATAATTATCTATTTGGTTAAGCATATATCTTATTTTATGCTGAATTTCAGTATTAAAAGAGAAAAACATACCTCTTTGAAAAGGAAGGGCAAGCACACTTCGACTGGTAGTGGAAAACCTAAGTCATGAATACAAGTGAAATTATATTAGCAATAATTTATTTAAAATAAGTAACGATAGTGGGATAATTACAGAATGTACTCACATTCTGACTTGAAGTTTTCAGCTCTGCAAATAGGATCATGACATTTCTGATACCAATTTTCATTTTTCAAATCTATTATAATCCTTAAAATATAAATGTGATTTTAGAATTAAAAAGTTTGTTCTGTAATAAATAAGAATGTTATTATTTGATGCCTGTATACCTGGTAATTAATTCCCTCCTTTTCTGTTACTGTTAAGAAAAATAGGACGATCATACATATAAGATTAAGCACTACTGAATGAAATTTGATTTACTAAGACTGTTCAGACTGAACAGAACGACCAGAGAGAAGCACCCATATATTGGATTTAGAAAGTTCATTGTCGTCGTTCATGGATGCTGACTAAAAATGATTACCAGTCAAACTTTTATTCCCTATATTCCAACATATATCAAATCTTGCTATACCCTTCTTTTTCTTTAAAAATTCTAAGCATAATTACAAAAGCCTATATACCATGAAATAAATATAATTTAGGTTCCAAAACATGAAGTAGATATTAAGAGTAACAAAAAAGTGAACCTACATTATATTATTACTTTTGTGAGCTCTGCCAATATTTCTGCACCACCGGTAGTTGGAGATGTCATATACAATAAGCTGTTCAAGTGAAAAGTAATTCCATCTTCTTATCCCTGAAAAACAAGATAGTCTATTTCTTGAAAACAATATAAGTACCTTTCAAAAAGATATTTCTCCTGGGTATATTTTTTTTACCTCCTTGAACATTATCTTTCTTGATTAAAGTGCGAACAAAATTATCAATTTCTGGGTAAGGTGAACAATGGCATCCTTCTATTGGAGCTGTAAAAGAAAAAAATTACATCTTTATTCTTACCAACAAATTAAAAAAATAATCATAGTAAGAACCAGGATCCTTACTAGGATTCAATGGGACACATTTGCATTATACATCAAAATATGTTTGCTAGTTCCTCTCTTGAGTAACAGGAATAGCCTGATTTTCAAACTCAGAGAAAGGGCACTGTATATGAATGAGGAACTAGCAGGTATATTTATGATTAATCCATGTAGTGGATTAGCATTTTGTAACAATATGCCTGGTGTTTTAAAACAAGCACTTTAAAATGTTAAAACACTTCCAGTGTGATTTCTTATTTCATTAATGTGAGCACTGATCCTCTCTAGTTAAGTCTGCATTAGAAAATATAGTACAAAAAGTCCTCACGTTACAACTGTAATGGAACCTGCCCATTATAGTCATAAATTGTAAGAGTTATAAAATGGATCAGTCATGTGATGGACCCATTATACAGCATTTTTGTGGCAGTCATTAAATGAACACAGGGGTCACAAACTATTATTTGCTCTGGGGACTGTTTTGCCAGAAACTGGAAGTACTGTTTTTCAGCAAAACTGTTGTAAAATGTGGTTACCTGGTTATGAAATGAAACTGCCATAAATGCAGTGGTGTTGCTAAGTGCCTGAAGTGCAGTCACGTGTCTTTTGGGAGGAGGGGCGGGGGGTGACTGTCAGAACTTTGGAAGTTGTAAGTCCCCTTTTTCAGGCTGCTTGTAATGTCAAGCGGTTGCTAAGTGACCAATTGCAAGTCAAGGACTTACCTATAAGTAATTTCTAAGCTTTTCATAATTATTCATTGTCAATATTACAAAGGCATCTTGCTCAGAAGCAAAGCACATTTCCAAATCTGCAACATTGTTTCACCAATTACCTTACAGAAAGTTAAACCAATAGATATTTTATAACACAGAATGTTTTGTGAAAGTGCACTCCTGATGCACAGAATTAAGTTTGAAAATTACATTTATTTACATATTGTGAAATACTGATATCAGTGCCATACAATTATTACTAGAACCAACATTTCAATTTAATTTAATAAAAATACCCAGACAGCTCCTTGATAGTTTGTCTTCAAAATATAGGGATGGTTCTCTTGTATGTTCTTGGTTGTCACAGGTCAAAATTTTTAAGCAGTCTGAAAATCTGATGGAAAACAACAAGAATTATAAGCATAATTTTTTCCCAGCCATACTTCTCTATTCATATATCTTTTCCATTCCATTGTTGCCCATTAGAAAATGCTATTTTTAGTTTGCAGAGTGTTCTAAGAGTGTTTTCACTGTGTAATATAATACATATAAAATGACAGAAGTTGACTTAAAGAAATTTCAAGATGCAGACTTGAAATAGAAGAAAGGCAGACCAGGACAAGAATTTCCTTCTATGACAGAACTGTTTTATCTTCAAGGATCCAAATCTGAGAAAACCCCAACTCCTCAAACTAGTAACTCTTAGCATGCTTAAACTCTAGTATGATTCTGTGTAACATAATCACCTCAAAATGTACTGTCTCAAGCATTCCCAACAGACAAAGGACAACAGACAAAGGAAATCTCTATTGCTGCTACAAATAAACATCTTCAATAATAAATAAAAATAAAGGCTATAATTTGAAATTACTACCTTACATTGCAGATCAAAGAGGACAAAAAATACTGTTCGTCTATGCAAGAATTATTTACAGGTTTAGGAGCAAACTTGTTATCTTCTGCAATATTCAAAATGGCAGTGTGTCCTGCTTTTGATGACATGTATAATCGAAAATTTCTATTTTTTGTATAAACTCCTAAGGAAAGAAAAATATAGAAAACTAGTTTTTTTTAATCCATGAATACAAATAATTTCGACAGCCGTTTTTTAAGACTGGATTTCAGTCTGCATAAGAATGTTTAACCCTACTGAATTATAGTCCTCAGTTTATCATTGCATTCCCTTAAATACAAAAAGAACAGAAAAACAAGACAAATTATACATGTGTATATGTTAAAAAGTTACACTAGGATTGTCATTTTTAAAAGAAATGCAGATTCCAAAGATTCTCCTTCATGCTGCATAGTTTCTTAAATAAACCATTTTTCTGAAACAAGTTGGCTAAAAAAACATTAGTTTGAAGGATTGCTTTTTATTAAAATGAGTGCTTTCCAAGTAAATTACCATACCCAAAATTGGATCAGGCATGTTGCAACTGTTTTCTCTTTATGTATAACACACGAAGTAAATATACAATACCAAAAGCAGGTTTTCCAATGTGGTGGTACAAGCAAAACAGAAGCAGAGGAGAGGCGTTTCAGATTTAGTTTCAGAGCAGCATGCAGCTTTAGTACAGAACAGTTGAGCTAAGTCATGGCCAGGCTCCTTTCTGTCTCCTTGTTGCTCACATAGCAAATACTGACAGTTTCCAAATAGCCCTCAACTCTCTCACACACTGACAGAACTGCCAGATGAATACCGATGGATGCTGGTAGGCAGAGGCAGATTTTTTTTTCTTATTTTCCTCCCCAAAAACTAAAATGCGTGTTATACTCCGGAGCATCTTATACTCCGAAAAATACAGTAAATCATGTGACCAGGGGGATGCTTCAATGGTCATAAGTCACTTTTTTCAGTGCCGTTGTAACTCTGAATGGTCACTAAGTGATCTGTTGTACCGGTAAGTCGAGGCCTATCTGTAGTACAAATGACAGAGTCAATAATTCCTCTAAAACTGTTATCAACAGTTCCTGGGGCAGTCTGAACTTTCTGACTGCTGAACCCCAAAAATACTTGTGGGTAATGAAGGAAAAGATTTGGGAAACACTGATTTAAACACAAATCAAGTTATTATGACTCAATTTAACATTTATTCTGAATTTTGAACTTTGAACTTTTCAAGTTTTGACATGTGTTCTTCAGTCTGAATGCTTAGGGAAAATATTTTAAACAACACAGTAGACACTGACACTTCTTTTTTTCTGAAATTGCTAATAAATGTTCATAAATGGAAATGCAGGGAATACAAATTTAAGGATATATGCAAGCCCAATTTGATGACTGTATAATTCTAAAATTCTATTCTAAAATCAATGTCTACTCTGTAACCTGAAGATTATATTACACGTATGCAAAAATTAATTCTTCAAAAAAGCAAATTATATAAAAAATGATGTTATTGCCTATAATTTTTCTGTATTTGTAGGTTCATATAATTGCATGAACGAAGCCCTACAGATATTATTCCTGTTGCACCATTATAAGATTCAGTATCATACATTGCGGAGAAATTGAATCAGGCCTACACTGCAGCATCAGATGTCATGTAACACTCAAATCTGTGCTAGAATTCTGAAACATAGAAGTATATTGAAAAAATTAGTTAAGCAAAATACAAATATTCCCTGAAGTGCATAACCAATTCTACATAGACTAAGAGAAAAAATACAAAATACTAGATTTGGATTTTCAGTTGTATTTGCCAGCTATTTTCCTGTAAATGTCACATTTGAAAATAGTGGAGCCATTCACACAACACAAGCCAATCATGTTCTTAACTAATCAATACCTGACTGCTGTTCAATTTATATTTGCAATAGCTGTTCATAGCTTTTTTAGATCTTAAAATATCATCAGGCACATTGGAGTTTCACAGTTAAGAACATATCCATTAATCATTTTACACCATGAAAATGCTTTGTCCCAATATGCTAATTCTGTAGTACACCCTACACAAGCCATGATCTACTGTTTTCAAAGCTGCATGTCTCAGGGAAAGAAATATTTGCAATCTTAAACAATCCTGGCATGCTATGCAAAGCCTAGACCAGTAATGGCTAACCTTTTTGCCGTCACGTGCCAAAAGTGGGGGGAGTCCAGGAGGATCATGTGTGTGCATGCCCACACCCATAATTCAATGCCCCACTGCACCCCATGCATATGTGCATGACCCCCCTGCACTCCCCCCTGGTTTTGGCACGTGATGGCAAAAACATTACTGGTGGGCCCAGTAGGCCTATTTTTCACCCTCCAGAGGCTTTCTTGGAGCCTGGGGAGGGCGAAAACAGCCTCCCCCACCCCCCCAGAGGCCAGAAATGTCCCGTTTCCTTCCTCCGGTGGGCCAGGAAGGCCCAAAAATGGAGCTGAGCTAGGGCAACGCTCGCATGCCCACAGATATGGCTCTGCGTGCCACCTGTGGCACACGTGCCATAGGTTTGCCATCATGGCCATAGGGTTTCCAGTGATGATCTTGGTGGATTTCTGGTGTTCCTGGATCACTACCATCCAATGGAGCCTCATGATGGTTATGGCTTGCTATTTAAGAGCCTCTCTCCCACCCACC
>JANHZT010003035.1:89261-99404 GCA_032468215.1 Stegonotus admiraltiensis
CCGGAGCCCCTTCTCGAGGGACGGCCGCGGTTGCCAGCCGAGCTTCGAAAGACGGGAGGAAGAAAACCGCGCCCGCCCTTGCGATTGGACAAACGTCCCTGTTGCTGGGGTCGTCGACCACGCCACCAGGCAGCGGCAACTTCCTCCTTCCCCTCTCCCACCCTCCTTCCCTTCCTCCTTGTTGCCCCTCCTCCAGGGCGGGGTTAAAAGCACGCTGGTTCTGGGGAACGGGCCGTAGAGAAAGCGGTCGGAGGCAGCCCTGGAAGCCGTCGGAAAGAGGGTATAACCGTAGGAACGAAGGAGGAGTCAGCAGAGGTCAGTGATCCTGGCCGGGGGGCGGGGGAGGGTTCCCCACCTAAGTCATTTTGTTTCACTCCCGGGCTGATGCTGGGGCTGCGCCCTCTGGGCAGGGAGAGAGTCCCTCGAGCAACTCTTTCCGAGCCCGGTGCGGTGGCCCTTGCGCCTCCGTTGGAAATAAAGCACTTTTTCCTTAAAAGGTTGCTTCCAGCCGAGCTAACCCGCCAAGGGGGGCGGGAGGCGTCCCTGTTGTTGTTCTCTTGGATCGCCGTTCTTTCCTTTCTCTGGAAGCTGCTCGTAGGCGCCATCGCGGTTAGTTGTTCTTGCTTACTTCTTCTTACCCCACCAGCTTTTTCTCAACTTACACAAGCCTCGGAAATTAAGACGTGGCCGAATAGCCGCTGGCAAGCAGCAAAGTAGGTAGCGGCGTCCTGCCTGGAAACAAAAGTGATACCCACGCTATCTCTCTCATACCCATCCCCAGACCGCTTGTGCAACAGTTTAAAAAAAAAAAGGTTTTTTTAAAAAAAATGGTTTGGCAGTGGATTGGGACTGCCTTCCTTTCTCTCTTTTCCCTTTGCTCCACTTAACATTCACCATGTTTCAATGATAAGAGAAAGAGAAATTAATGATAAAAACTGATTTTTATTATGGTCACAGGCCAGCATTGAGTATAAAAAAATAAACACCAAACAACTACAGTTAACTAAGTGAGGAAACGAAAGCCTAATACTCAATACTGTATCCCTAAAAGAGAAGAAGTTTAATTCTCAAAAGTATTAAGGCATTTGGTAGATTGGGTACCCTAAATTAAACTACCCTTTAACACTGATTTCCCATCTCTGCTTTGCATCCCAAGAGCATGGCTTGCAAAACAAAACTTAACTATTTTGGATTCAGTATTAGTTTTAGTTCCTGGGTTAGGGTTTGGGTTTGGGTTAGGCCTTGTGTGTAATCAAGATTACAATGAATTTATGGCAGTTTACCCTGAGAGTTCATGAACAGTCTTCAATGGGTAGTTCACACTGAAATTGACTAGCAAAACCACATCCTGCAGTGTGAAGAACATGCACTAAAGTGCTGCCTGAGAATAGTTGTACCAAGTATTTTGCACTGTTCTAGAAATAATTTTTCCCAAAGAATTGTCAGATCTTTAGAACAAGTTAATTTGGAATCAGTTCTGATAAATTGCAGCACAATCTTAGTGTACGTTATTCAGAAATACAGCCCAATGGAATCAGGAGCACTTGGTAACAAAAAAATGTTAATACATTTTTTGTTAATACATTTGATCTATATGAAAAGCTGCCTTGAGAATGCTGCTCTCTAAATATTTGGCTTTCCTCAAAATTCTTTGGAGTTTTCAACTGAGGACAGCATGAAATTAACGTTTCTATTTGCTAGATTTATAGTCTCCTTTTCCTTCAGGAGTTATCGATTGTATTGTCTTTTCTAATTTTGCAGAAATCTGAAACTCTGAATAGATACACTGTAATTGGTCTATTATCTTTGATGACAACATAACCAAGAGAAAATTTCATATAGGGCCTTTACACAGCTAGTGCAAAGAGATCTAATAGAACACAAGGGGATAAAATTGGTGACATTTGAAACTCTTAGAATGCCAGTAGATGACCTTCGCAACAATCTTAAGAGCAGTTTACTAGATATGCCTTTTACATACTAGTAGTACCTGGGCACTGTATCTTTACTTGCTACTAATGAAAGTTATGCAGATTGATTTTGTATAGTAAAAGTGACTTAATATACCCACAGTTGGAAGTACCAACTCAGTCATTAAGCAAAGTGGTTGCTAAGTTAAATTGCAACTATGCATATGATCTTACTTTAACTTTACATTGTTTAACAGACCTGCAAGCATTGGTAATAAAGTTACTTTTTCATCAATGTTGTAACAGCAAATGGTTGTGAAGTGAAGATTACTATATAGGGCTAGCTGGTTTTATTATTTCACTTACCATACTTTTCGGAGTATAAGACACAACACACACACACACACACACCCCGAGGGTGGAAATGTTGGTGCGTCTTATTTTATCCCCACAATGACAACTCTGGGCAGTAGTTTGAATTGATACATTGTATTTGGTCTATTATCTAGTGAATTTTCAAGGCTTGAATCTGGGTCTCCTCTTTTGTAGTCAGTGCTTTAACTACTATGCCACACTGGAAGCAGATCTGTGCACATCTGTGTTTTCCATTGTTTTTGAACTGTAACAGTCACCTAAGAGATTAGGCAGATTAATCAAGGTTGCCTGCAGGTTCTGTCAATAATTAAAGCCTCAAATCATTCCAACCCTAAAGATTGGAAAAGGACCACGCCCAACCTTCACTTAAGAGATTAGGCAGATTAATCAAGGCTGCATCCAGGGTCTGTCAATAATTAAAACTTCAAATCATAAAGATTGGAAAAGGATGCAATGCCTGCTAAACAAGAGTTATTTCAACACTGCTTACAATAAGAATTTTATAATCCAAAATAAAAATAATTTCTAATTCCCCAATATGTTGAACCAAAATTTAGATACCTCTCAGTGCCTCCAAGTCTGATAGAGACCACAGTTGGATGCAAGTGTCCTAGATACTTCCTTGCTTCCTTTACAGTTAATAGTATAGTGATCTGTAGCTGGGAGTCTGGATTCTATTCTTCTTGGTGTATCACATTTAATATATTTAAATTTATAAACTGATAATGCTGAATGAGAAGCATCTTTTGAAAAAGTATTTTAAAACATTACTATTTCTAGAGGTAACCTGGGGAACTTAACCTAGGTAACCTAGGTAAGCAGTAGGTCAGATATTTGAAGAACAATATGGAAAATTATGGTTTCAAATATTACCTGGAAGCTATGCTTTAATTTCTCTTCAATGCCTCTTCAAGGTAGCCAGCACTACCTTTTACTGTATAAAAAGTACTATCTTTAAGTTTAAATTGCATTAAAAATTATATTGAGATACATAATTAATATATGTTATCTGTATTATTGCTAACTTTTCATAGAATCATCTTAACTTTCTTAATTGTTTTTCTGTCAAACAACCTCAGGGGAGCAAATGTTAGTACCAAAAAGCAGACAAGTGTTAACTTAAACAGTCCTAGACAGATTTTTTTTCCCTTTGAGAAATGAGATCATCTTCCCCAGAGGAACGTATATTCTGCTTGACAGACGATGACATCAGTGCATTAGCTAAGCAGGATGAGGTAATGCTTTGATACATGAGTGAGATTAGTTGGTTAACAGCATTGTCCTCTCAAGAGGTTTGATGCTTCTGTATGTTAGTATCACTGTAATGGAACAGAAGTAAATAATTGCTGACAGAGCATGTGTCAGACTGCAAAATTAGAACAGATGTCTGCTTATGGGAAGGTCTTTTTGTGGTTCTTTGTCCTAGGAAAGTGTGGGGCCAATTGGCTTTATTTTAAAAATGATTGTATTTTCAGGTAAAATGTAATTATTTTTGAAGCAATGACATATTCATTTAACTTATGTGGGTAGTGTTCTTTGTATTCTTCTAGTTTTCTTACAGGTATCTTGGTTTTTGTGAATTGACTGAAATTCTGCATGTTGACTGGATTTCCCTTAATAATATGTATACATTATCTGTGTGTTCCAGGCTTTACAAAAATGGAACTCTCAATTTCTTTAGACAAACATTTCTTCTGAATAGTCATCTAAGCCTTATTGGTAACTAGATTGTATTTTCTTTGAGCATTATTGAAGGGATCCATTCATTTTATTATTAGCATGGATAAATAGCAAGTAGCCAATTGGTATTTTTAGGATTCAGAGACAATAGGCTCAAATAAGGGTGAAATGCCCACCAAGATGTCTGGAGTAAATAGGAAGAGAGTCACAGAAAAAAGATACCATCAGTTCACATCCTCATAACTTTCCATCCTTGACAGTGTCCATGTGCCCCATCACTGTTCTGCCTTGAACAGACCCCACAAGGGAAGGGGAACCTCTTTTAATTGTCACACCCTTACGCTTGTCAGGAGTCCAGCATCAGGATCTCAGAAAGTGTTCATATGGATTCCTGCTGTAGGTTATCTAGCAGATAAAATTAGGGAAGTCCAATTGAACAGAGGCGAAATAGCATCCCGAGACCCCTTCAAGTATTGATCTATCATAGGTCAGTAGACAAATTGCTTAACTGAAATAATTCGACATTCAGGGAAAATACACCATATATCCCTTGATTCCATAGGTGCAGTAACTATTGACCTTGTTTCTCAAAAGGGATTTACAAGGCAAGTAAGTAAGTCTAAGTGCATATGTGCAGGAATTTACAAAGTCACATTTTGCTAAATCACATACTGTTTGCGATGGTTTGTTAAAGTATGGTTTATTTATTATTCATGTATTCTGCCATCCAGAATAGCATCCTGTTCCAAATGCATGGAAGAGGAAACAGGTTTTCAGTTCCTTACAAAAGGCAAACAGAGTAGGGTATCTAACTTACATTTTAAGGTGCAATGAAACAAAAGATGCTCACTATTTAATTATACAATTAAAATTGTATATTTCTTTTATTTACAAACAGAAATAACTATGGCAGACAAAAATCATGTCCTGAAATCACCACAAAGTGTAACAGATGCAAAGGCTTTATCTGGTTCTGAAGGGTAAGCAGGACTTCTTGGGGGGAGGGAGGTCTTTTGGGTCATGTGTGTGTATTTACAGTTATTTTTCAAGCTAAAGAATTGGTTTATGGGAAATCTCACTGACCTATTTAAGCCAATTATAATAGTTATCCACACTGCATCCAGTTCAGTGGTGGGCTGCTACCGGTTCGCCCCTGGATCTGGCAAACTGGTAGTGGGAGGCTCCGCCCACCTGCCTGGATGCTTCTGTGCTTGCACAGAAGTGTCAAGAGCATGTGCGCCCACGAGTGAACTGGTAGCAAAAGGTTTTGAAACCCACCCCGATCTAGTTCCTACAGTGAGCCTGGTATTAACTAAGAGTGTGTCAGTCAACAGTGGGTGTTTCATTTGGCACTTCCTATCACTGACTATATATTCTATAGCAAAAGCAAACAGAAGTAAAACTATGAGAATTGTAGCAGCACCCTTACTTTACATTCTGCATGAAAATTGGGTACTTTGGCAAGTGCCAGTTTGTAAATAAATAAGAGAAATGTATTAAACAATTAGCAGCAGATAATTACAAATTAATCCTAAATTAGTTCAGTATCTTAAGGTTTTATAACTAAAAGTTCTCTGTATTTCCTTGAATTTGGGTACACACTCATCACAAGAAGTTTTTGGGACTTTGTGTAAATGCAACATCTCTTTGTTATTTATTAAAGCACACTGTCTTTCATTTAGATTTTCACATGAGCATTAAAAAAAGATTCTGTTCCATTAACAAGTCAGTTCTTAAAGCAAATATTTTTTCAACTTTCATGAAAGCTAGAAAAAGTTAGGCTGTTTAATGAATAAGAGAGAGGTGCATTTTTGTACTGGGACCAAATTACATCTTCTAAATTTTTGGGACGCACACAGCCCTATTGTTTACATTGTCACAATCTCCATCTCTCATTTCTTTTCATATCATCTCCATGTACGTTATTCTGATTTTTATGTATCAACAATAAACTAACTTTTTTTGCATTAAACAGCTTTGAGATGTGTAATTATTTCACTCATTCTTCAAGATCTGATTCCTTGTCGTTTGTGTAACTAGTTTTTTTTTTTTTTGCTAGCAACCCTTTATCTTAACATTGGTAAATATCTCAGTGCATATAAAATGCATATAATCAAATATTGTGATCTTCCATTTATAACTTGAATGACAACATTAGCTTTACATTGTTTTATTTCTTCATAGGAAAAGCATTCCTTTTAGCAAATCTGTTGATTCTGTGATACAAGCAGATGAAAGTTACAGAATGGACTGTCCAGAAATGGGAATATGCATTCTGGTCAACAATAAACATTTCCTTCCAGATACCAGTAAATGTATTTTTTATTTATTAAAATTAATATATAAGCAGGTAATTTACTTGGAACAGTCAAATGCTTTTCTTTGAATATACTTCCTAGAACCTGCCTTCTCTCTACAGTGTCATCCTTTGGAGTTATATTTCCTAAAACCATCAGCCTATATTGTATAGTTAAGCATGCACTTCTGATCACAACTTTAAAAATACCCAATATCCCCTCCCAATGATCCAAAAAAGGAGTATTCGTGATCAGTGGGATGTCTTGGGAAAATTTCCAATATCCCAGTTCATCTCTAGGGAACATTTAGGTTATGGATACAGAAACATCAAATGGTAAAGAAAAGGCAGAAGGGTAACATATATAGGAAAGCAGAAGAGAAGATCCAGCTTCATTTCTCCTAGCAACAAGGGTTGGAAATTTAGAATCAGTAAATTATAATCGTGTGCAGCCATGGATAACTACACTTCCATATACATCTGTTGTTGCGACGAAGAAAGACGCATAGGCAGGAAGATGGTTCATGGGAAGGCCCCTCGGTGGGAAGGCACCCTGCTGGGAAGGCACCCTGATGGGAAAGCACCTTGCTGGGAAGGCACCCCGACCCAATCCTAAGGGCTCCCTTTTATTATAATTTTACAACTACCATGGTAGAACATTAATCAACGTTTACTTGTACTGATTGGCTAAGCAAGGCTTGTGACATCCACATGGACAGCTCATGTCTTGCTTGTGCTTTTCCTGCTGCAAACAATGCCCTGTGGATACGTGCTAAATCTCAGGTCCTTGCCAGACCTCATGTCTTACATTCCTGAGATAAAGTCCTTGCCAGACATCCTATCTTACATCTCCTGATGGGATTATCATGTTGGCTTTTGCATCCCCCAGCGTGGTTTGCCAACCACTGGGAAACACAACCCCCACATACGTCATTAAGAAAGAACCTGACTTCCTCTCATTGTCTTTTAAAAGATTAAGAATTCCCTGAGTACAAAGGGACAGAATTAACACTGCAGTGGAGTGAAGTCTAATTTCCTAGATAACTTCTTGGCATTTAAATAAAGTTTCTCATAATGTATGAAGCCATTCTTCAGAATGCATGAAAGTTTGAAGTCTATAGGGTATGGCAGCTACACCCAGTGTCCGTTAATCACATCTGCCCCACTTCCATGAGTTCAGACATTCTAGCTATTTCTAAAAGAAGCCTCTGCCCATTCCATTCTGGCTTCAATACTAAACTACTATATTTTTCGGAGTATAAGACACTCCATACTATAAGACACAGCTACCTTTTTTGGGGAGAAAAACAAGAAAAAAAAATCTGCCTCCGCCTCCCAGCAGTTTGCCTCCTTGTAGCAAACAGTAAACAGCCTGTTTCAGTTTCATTTTCAGCACAGTCTGATTAGCACAAGAAAAAAAAATCTTCCTCTTAGCAATTTGCCTCCTTGCAGCTAACAGCCCGCTTCAGCTTCAGCACAGCCTGATTAGCACAAGCTGCTGATTGTTGGTTGGCTTGGCCTCTCGAAAGTCAGCTGTTTCAGGCTGCAGGGATTGCCATAGTTTATTGCTGCTTCCACATGGCCCATTTTCTGTGGGGCCGGCGGGTGGGCGGAGCTACATTCGTTGTATAAGACACACTCAAATTTTCACCCTCTTTTGGGAGGAGGGGGAGTGCGTCTTATACTCCAAAAAATACAGTTCCTTCATATAACTAAGACTATGGAAGGGCATCACACACAGATACAGCATTCATAGATTGTGGGAATAAAGGCATGTTAAGTGAACCCTCCTTCCAGTGTCCCAAAGGACTCTGCTGCCTGCTAGATCATTGTACGCTCACCATGAAATTCTAAAAAGACTCTTCTGAAGAGGTTTGTTTGTTTGGCCACTCACCTAAAATCCACAACTCTCAGTGGCTTAATATAATTGCAAATTCTGCCTTGCCAGGATACCCAACTATAAATGCCTTCATGGCCTTGTATGATGTGAGATATGTCTCAGTGTAGCTGTTGTTTCACATTTTATATATTCTCTAGCTGGGCAGATGCTGCCTGTAATATTCACAGTCTTGCTGCATTATAGTGTTTTCAAAATGCAGGATGTCTTATGACTTTTTCCCTCTTTTTTTTTTAACATGAAGGAATGGCACTTCGATATGGTACAGATGCAGATGCCGCGCTTGTTGTAGACACTTTCAGAACATTGGGATATAATGTGAAAACGTATAATGATCTTTCGTGTAAACAAATTATTGATGTGTTGCAAAACAGTGAGTAGTCATTTTATGATGCATCATCAGTTGTATTGAAGTATATTACAGAACAAGCTAATGTTTTAAGTTTGGAGCTATCTGTTCTTCTTAATGAAACGTAAAACCTATGCCTCGAGTTAAAAGAATTGTATGGCATCTCAGTAAGAAAGTATAGAGTTTTGAAGAATCTTAGTATTATCAAATCCAATCAGATTTACATTTCAGAATAAAATTAGTTGTGTTCAGAGGTGTTTTGTTTCACACAATTCCCATCATTTTGTTAACTTTCTGATTTTAATAAAATAATGTTTAAGGTAGAATATTTTATTGCTATAAATTAGACTCGAATTATGTATAGGTGGTCCTTGACTTCCACAATTGGAACTGGAACATCTGTCACTAAACAAGGCAGTTGTTAAATGAGTCGTGCCTGATTTTTTCACCTTTTTTTTGCTGCAATCATTAAGCAAATCACCATGGTTGTTAAGTGAATCACATGGTTGTTAAGCAAATCTGGTTTCCCACAGTGACTTTGCTTGTCATTTCTGGGAAAGTTGCAGATGGCAATCATGTGACCCCAAGACACAGCAGTTACATGCCAGTTGCCAAGTACCCAAATTTTGATCATGCAACCATGGACATTGTGACCATGGACACTCCTAAGTGTGAGGACCAGTTGTAAATAACTTCTTTCAGCATCATTGTAACTTGGAACAGTCACTAAACAAATGGTCATTCATATGTTGAGGACTACTAGTACTACATCTTGTGAAAGTTATGTGAATACTTAAAATAGGAAAGTACTTGGCTGTGACTATCCTGATGAAGATAGCAAAATCATAGACTGTTTTTGGAAGTGCAAAAAACAAACTATTATACTAAAAATGTTTCTCTGCTTCTACAGACCAATTAGGTCTTATCATTCAAAAGTCTTATTTTTTGAACAAATATAATTTTCTTGGTTAATCTGAAGAAAATTGTTATTCACAATATAAACATTTTTGTTTATCTTCTCTTGAAGTTGCCAAGGATGATCATAGAAAGAGAAATAGTTTTGTTTGTGTCTTGCTAAGCCATGGGGAAGATGGACTGATTTATGGCACGGATGGCCCTCTAGAGCTGAAAATGTTAACCAGCCTCTTCAGAGGAGACAGGTGTAAAACCCTGGGAGGGAAGCCAAAGCTCTTTTTTATCCAGGTAACAAGAAACACAAAGTAGAGAAATAGAAATCCTTCAATAAAAGAAGACTTCCTTAATGGATCAAATGTTTCCTATCCTCCCAACATACACACTGAATTGGGAATAGTAATGAAGTAGAATCCTTCTGGCATCCATAGCAGTGGTGGGTCGCTATCAGTTCACCCTGGATTGGGTAAACCTGTGGCAGCAGGGGGAGGCTCTTCCCACACGCCCAGACTCTTCTGCACATGCGTGCCTACAAGCAAACTGGTAGCAACGGGTTTTGAAACCCACCCCTGATCTGTAGGAAAGTACCTGAACTCTCTTACGTGTAGTAATCATCCTTGTGCAGTAATACAAATTACCGTATTTTTCTGAGTATAAGACGCACCTTTTTCCCCCCTAAAAGGGGATGAAAATTTAGGTACATCTTATACACTGAATGTAGACC
>JANHZT010003035.1:142699-154655 GCA_032468215.1 Stegonotus admiraltiensis
CAGAACAGAACAGAACAGAACAGAACAGAACAGAATAGAATTCTTTATTGGCCAAGTGTGATTGGACACACAAGGAAGTTGTCTTTGGTGCATATGCTCTCAGTGTATATAAAAATAAAAAATACATTCATCAAGAATCATAAGATACAAGACTTAATGTTATAGGTTACTAATAAGCAATCAAATCATACTAGGAAACAAACTGAACAATATAAATTGTAAAAATACAAGCAACATGATTGTAGTCATAAGTGGGAGGAGATAGGTAATAGGAAGGATGAGAAGAATAATAGTAAAACAGTAAATGGTTTGACAGTGTTGTGGGAATTAGTTGTTTAGCAGAGTGATGGCATACACATAGGAGCTTCATCCACTATCAGAGTTCTGAGATGCCCTCCCATACTGTATGGGTGAACTGGTTAAGGTGCTATTGTAACAAAATATTCACAGCAAGCTGATTGACTGCAAGTGGTGATGGAGAAAGAATCAGTCAGGAACCCATGGCCCAGTAAACCAAATATTTTTATATTCACTGCCCATATGCCTTACCCACAACATCCCTTTATACAGTGGGATTTTGTAAACTAGATTCTCTGACGTTTCCTAATTTTATGGTATGAAAATATGATAAACCATAGTGCATTCAGAATCACTAAAAATATGCTATTTGTTCATATGACTGCATGTAATCACCATTATTATAATTTGCCATCATATCCAGTTGTAGGAGAATCACACTTCGAGGTTGATTCTGAGGATCACATGATAGTTCCCAATCCTCCAGACGTTTGCCAAGTAGTAGAGGTAACAACAGAATGCGATGACCAGCCCAGCTGCATGAGTCAACTATATCCACTACAAATCTCTCCTGTCTCCTCCTATGCAGGTCAGTAGCTTTGTAATACTAGAATTTTTTAACAAATATTTCCTTTTCTGCTTAGGTTAGTTGGAAGAGATTTTACTGATGCTCTGGGAAAACCATTGTAATCAATATAAACAATTTTCTTCTAAGAAAGAAAGCTGTATTGAAATCAAATATCAGCGCTAAAATTGAATGTTCCTTAAAAGTACTTAAAATTAAATTTAATAAAAAGCAATAAAATGTTAGTTTCTTAAAAGACAATAGCTAATTTGAAGAGCATTTAATCTTCCTTTCACTTTTATATATAGTTTAATCTGTCTTTAAAAATGGAAATCATTGTCATTTATATGGACTCCAGGAATTCAGATCAGGGTCTTTTTTGTATTTCCCTATGTGAAATCTAAGACTCAGTCTGGGACCTACTGTATGTAATGCAGCTGGTTTACCAGTGATTTAACCTTGATCTGCTATTATGCATAAAATCTTGTCATGCATTTCATCTGTCAGTTATATCATAATACAACCAAAGACCAATAATGTTCTGGTAAAACACAGTTTACTAGGATATCAATGTATCCTTAGTTGAAAAAAGCAGCCTTAAGTCTGGAAATCTAGATAAACATTATCAAGCAAAATGAGTTTTATTGTTTCTTGGGCATGAAACTAAAACATTACTTGTAGATAATGTAATGTGCAGAGTCTCTATGAACAATCATGGCTGCAAATGCAGGAATAGTTGAGAGTAACCTCTTGACCCTAAAGCAAGTTTACACATAGAAGTAGTGTTTGCCTTTGGCCCTCAGATACAAACAATTCTATATATTTTTTTAAAAAGAAACTCATGTCTACTCATTTTAGATTACTTTTGCCCTCTGTTCCAGTGGCTAATACGAACTAACTGGTTTTACATAAATCTTACTAGACTGATATAGAATCATTTCTTGGATATGAGAAGATGTAGCTGATGATGGTTAAAACAAAATAACTATAGTGAATGTCTGCTTATATTGGCTATTCATACTTCTGAAGGATTCCTATTTTTATCTCTGCTTTGTCCAGCAGAAAGTGAAACAACAAATAGCATCCCGAGTGACGAAGAAAATGCACAAGTAAGTAAAACATTTCCAGTTTTTTTTTAATATTACAAATAGGCTTTTCTTCATTGCTTTTAGGAGTTTTGTTTGGTTTATTGATGTTTAGAAGTCAATATCCTTTCTGTTCTTTATAAAGGTTTGCAAGATTTCTTATGACAGATGGAAACAGTGAACAATAACATTTAGATACTACTAATACAGTGATAGTAACAGAGATGATGAAGGAAGTTGCATTAAATTTATTGAATGGGCAGGATAAAAATGATTGTACCATTAAGAAATGGCAAATGCAAGTAGTCCTCGACTTACAACAGTTCATTTAGTAACCATTTGACATTATAACAACAGTGAAAAAAGTGACTTATGACCATTTTTCACACTTACGACTGTTGCAGCATCCTTGTGGTCACGTGATTAAAATTCAGACGCTTGACAACTGACTCATATTTAAGAGAGTTGCAGTGTCCTGAGGTCATGTGATCACCTTTTGTGACCTTCTGATAAGTAAAGTCAGTGGGGAAGCCAATTCACTTAACAACCATGTTATTAATAACTGTGGCAAGAAAAATTGTTAAATGGGGCAAAAATTCACTTAATGATCTTGCTTAGCAACAGAAATTTTGGGCTCAATTGTCATAAGCTGAGGATTACCTGTAGTAGAACGCTTCATAAAAAAAAATCTTCCCATTTTCCAAAAGGATGAAAACTAGGAACTACTTGGGCTTTCCAGAAGGAGGAGTTTTTCCTTTTTCCTCAGTAGTCACATTGGTAAAAGGGATCCTGAAGGCAGCCACTAAAGACGGTCTCCTTCAAACAGCTTGGACCTCTTAAAGAAGAAGCCCAGAGTGTGATGGCTGACCCAATCAGCTGAAATCAGTCCAGAAGTCATGACTGAACTTCTAAGATATTATTGTTTCTGATGAGATTACTCTGTAAATATTACAGGAATAGGTTTAAGCATCTTAACAAGAGCCATTTGAAACTCTATCAATAATAAAATGGGCAGTATTTTCTCTTCCCCTCCTGCTGCGACATGTGCCTTATGACCAAAGAGCAAATCTGGTCCCTATTAAGCCACAGTATTGGCTAAGTAATTTCCCCCTTCTTCCCACTGACCCATATATAAAGCATGTTCTGTTCCAAGGGAACAGAAGCAAAAAAGGAATATGACTTTTTTTCAGCCCATTGTTCTTTAGATATATTAAAAGCAACTCTTCATCATTACAGCCAGCTTTTAGAACCAATGGACCGGACCTTGTATTCTAATAGATCTAGAAGGATCAGATTGGAAATGACGTTTTAGCTTCTGGAATGCTATGACTACTGAAGGATCATGTCAGGTCCAGTAGAGATGCAACAAGTATATTAAATAACAGCCTTGGCTGCTTGGGGCAGAGATTTTTTTTTAAATTTCTGCTGCTGAACTTTAAAAATATCCAAAACTTTAACCATTCATAGTTAAGTTTAATATACAGATCAGCAGGCAAAGTACAGGTTTACACATCAAGCTAAACCATAGTGTGATCTGCTTTGTTTTGACTTTGTATGTTGGGAGGTCAGGCAATTTTGATTGACTCATCAAGTCTTGATTAAGCAAACTGGTTTAGCACAGTGTGTGAACCGAGCAAGACCATCCCTTGAACACTGTAGCTTTGGCTGCAGTGACTTTTCTGTAAGGGATGTGAGATTTAGCAGCTTCTAGGAGAATTACAGCATGACCCGGTTTGGTCATGTTCAGTACTATGCAAGTCACAGAGAATTATTCCAAGCCCATCTGAATACTTACTTGCCCAGTTGTAGATTAGGCTGAAGTAGCTAAAGGAATCTAGCTCAGAGCCAGGAGACAGTTTTCCAGGCCAGATGGGTAGACCTGGGACTGATATTTCAGCATTAGTGGGCAGATGCTGCATGATTCCCCCCCCCCATCATAGGACTTCTTGTGCCAAATGCAACACACAAAAAGCTAGGCCAATTCTTTTTCTATTTTTGCATTTTCATTTATAGTGCAGTTTTAGCCATTGAATATATAAGGCATTGAACCTGGTGAATCACTACAGAAGGCACAATTCTTATATGGACTAGCAGTGGTTTGCAAAGTGCATGGGGCAAATAAGTCATCTCACAATAAAATGTAAAAATATAAACTTTCCAGATGTTGCAGCTATTTTGACATTTCAAGGAGTGGTATTGTATGGATGGATGCATACACAATAGCCGCTGCCTTTCCCTGATTCCCACAGTTGTCTGTGGAAGGACAAACGTGAAATAGCCTTGGAAACAGCCCTGTGAGCTTTCCAAAGGATCCCGTCGTTTTCACAGTTGCAAAGCATGTCCTTTGAATACTTTAGACAACCCTAATAATTAATGGTTTGAGTGATCTATTTTGATGCAATATATATTTTCCTCTTCAATTTGCTTCTTCTCATTCTTTGCAGCCATGATTTTATTGCAATTGAAATCAACTCCCAGGATAAAGTTATGGCCTCCTACTCACTGAGCAACAAAATCTTAATGGAAAAGTTAAACATCCAGTTTGGGTTTCATAAGTTTTAGTGCCTATTATCTTTTACATATACAAACCTACAGTGGGAGGATACTTTAGTATAAATTTTTTTGTTATATCTTAGTCAGAAGTGGTGTCTTTTGGATTTCCTGAGTTCACATGTGCTTGAACACAATGGCAGGAAGTTCTCCTAACCGTGCTGGAAAGCTTTTTACATATTGTACCTGGGAGATGAATAATATTTCTATCCAGTCTTATTCACAAATTGTATGAGAAATTGTTCTTTTTTTTTTCATTGTAGTTGTTCCTCTTTATTTTTGATTTTTAAAAAATCTCTGTCTGCTTTTCGAATGATCATTTCTCTTTTCTGTAAAGCTGGGCCAAAGCTGAGCATTCTTGCTTTCTGCTGAACTTAATGAGAAAAGGGTAAACTAGGAGGTGTGCGATAGAACTACATGGGAGGTTGAAACCTGCAACTTCACCAAGATGGAGAGAAATAATTTCAGCTACAAATGGGGAAAGTTTCACTTGGCCCTTGGTGGGTGTTTTTTCCTGGCTGGTAACATTTGTTTTGCTATATTTTCAATAAGATGGGAACAGACCTGAATTTGAAGAGACCTGACACTTAAATTTTCTATAGCAAGTCCTTGGCTTACAACCACTTGTTTGGCAAATGTTCAAAGCTACAGTGGCACTGAAAAAAGTGACTCACAACTGCCACAGCATCCCAAGGGTCATGTGATCAAAATTTGAGCGCTTGGCAACCGGCATGTAGTTACACCAGTTGCAGTATCCCAAGGTCATTTGATTGCCGTGTGTGACCTTCCCAGAAGGCTTCCAACCAGCAGTGTCAGTGGAGGAAAGCTGAATTTGTTTAACGATCACATGATTCATTGAATTCATAGAGATTCGCTTAACATTAATGGCAAAAGAAAGGTCATAAAATTGGGCACTTAACAACTGCATTACTTAACAATGGAAATTTGGGTTTCAGTTGTGGTTGTTGAGAACTACCTGCACACACTTCTTCATTAATTAGCTGTGACACTGATTTGTATAGATGCTTTATTCTGGGGTTTGATAGAAAGTCTGAACAGGGCACCTATTTAATTGGGCACCTTGAACACTTGGAACTCTTGAGTGCCCCTGTACACACATGCAGAGTTTTCCCTAAAGGCACGGAGATCAGATGTCAGTGTTGCGAGTAGGGTCAGTAAATATGTCCAACTGGTCCTTCCATTAGCATATGCATTGAGGAAAAATGCCTGTACAGCCCTTTTCTTTGCACACAAGATTGTTCCAAGCAACAAAATCTGAATGAACTTGTTGCAACAAGGTGCACAATTGAGGCAAGAAAAGTCTACCTTAAGTTTCACACACCACTGCAAGAATTCTGTCCTTGTCAGCATGTTTGCTCTTTTATACAACAGACAACATGAGCAATATTAGATTTTTTTAACGCGTCAGTGTAATACAGGTAATCATCCCTTGCTGACCACAATTGGGATCAGCAACTCTGTTGCTAAGCAGCACATTTGCAAGCAAAATGTCATGTGACCATGCCAATTTAACAACATTATTTCTAGTTCCGGTCGTTAAGCATGATATGGCACAACTGCAGCTTGCGACTTCCTGCCAGCTTCCCAGTAACTTCGCTTGTCGGAAGCTGACTGCGAAGGTTTGCAAATGGAAACCATGTGATTGTGGGACATTACAACTGTCACACATTTTATGTGTGCTGGTTGCCAACTACCTGAACTGTGATCATATGACCAAAGGGAGGCTATGACATCCATAGCTTTGAGAACTAGTTATAAATCTTCTTTTTTAGCACTGTGGTAAGTTTGAATGGTTGCTGAACAAATGGTTGGTAAGTAAGGACTACCTGTATACTGTCTTGGGTACTGGATTTTTGACTTGGGACCACGTTTCAAGTCCCCAGTTGATCAAAGAGTTGTCTGGATGTCTTTGGACTAGAGCAGTGGTTCTCAACCTTCCTAATGCCGCGACCCTTTAATACAGTTCCTCATGCTGTGGTGACCCCCAACCATAAAATTATTCCTAAGACTATTGAAAATATGTGTTTTCTGATGGTCTTAGGCGACTCCTGTGAAAGGGTCGTTCGACCCCCAAAGGGGTCCCGACCCACAGGTTGAGACCCACTGGACTAGAGTAACTCACAGGATTGTTGTTCTGCAGTTAAAATGAGGGAAGACCACCAGAAGCAGCACAGGATACAAATACCGTACGTACGTACGTACGTACGTACGTAAGTAAGTATGTAAGTAAGTAAGTAAGTAAGTAAGTAAGTAAATAAATAAATAAATATACTCTACTGGAGTTAACAAAATAAGTAACTTGATCAATTCTTCTCTGCAGAGTCAACTTCAGTGGCAAAAGAAAAACATTGGTGGGAAGCAATTTTATAGCAATTTGGGCACAAGGAATCCACCGTACCCACTTCCTAGTATGGCCACCTTTGTGACTTCTAACCAACCTGACCTCCAGGTGACCATCAAAGAAGAAAGCTGCCCTTTGCCTTATAGCAGCTCATGGCCTTCTTTTACAGATCACCCTCTCCAACAAATAGTTTGCTCCGCTTCTACCAGCTATACTAGCAGGCCTCCAGACCATGAAAACCGGGCAAGTGTCATCAAGAAAACCTCAGATATCACTCAGTCAAGAGTCAAGAGCAGCTAAGCCATTCACTGATATGTTCCTGGCAGATGCTATCTTATGGCTTTGAGGAGCATATCTAGTGGGAGCTCTACAAATTTAAGGAAAACCTGGATAGTACAGGATATGACTGTGTATCAACTCCGTCATTGGAGCATCTTAAACTCAGGACTCCGATCATCAGAATGTTGGAGTTCCAAGATTACAGCCCAGGGAATGGACGTTCACTTAGAAGTGTTTTGCCAAGCATCCCTCCCAACAGTCCCTCCCAACAGAAGCACTTCATTTCTTGCAGCCATCATGATGAACTCCAAACTTTTGGAAGGAAAGAGAAAATGTGAACTCGCTGGATATTTTTTTTCTGCAGAATCTATTGTTAATATGTACATAATGCAGCACTAGCAATATTGCAGTCTGCTTTCGCACCTTATTAAAAAAAATAGCACTTGCAAAAAAGGCCTTTTATTCATTAATGGCACATTTAAAGCTCCAGGTTTGATCTCTCTGAGGGCTTTTCTGACATATGTAGCCTTGGAATCTGGAAATATGAATTAAAAAGGAAGGTAAAACTTCCCATGTACATTTCACAGATTGTTTTGAAGAGTGCTTGTCTTATTTGTGTCTAATCTGCTATGCTTGAAATCTGTGTGGTACAATAGAAGAAAATATATTACAGATATATTATGCAAATTCCTAGGTTTTAAAGAAATTTTTCCCTAATTCTAACCAGAGTAAGCTTTTTTATTTTTTATACAGTGGAATATTTTATTCAAAGTAAAATTCTAAAGTGAATATAATTGTTTCAAGTTTTTTATCTTTTCTACAGCAAATTTATAATTTTACAATTTAGTGTTTGGTTGTCAGCAGCTATCACATCTTTGTGGCACATTTCTTTTTTCATTTTCTCCCTCTCTTCCTCTCTTTTTCTCTTTTTTACAATTTGTAAAGGTGAAATAATGAGTTTTATGTAGCAATCAAAATATCCTGTGGATTAATAATAAATATTACATATAGTTAAGTTTTAAATAACTACTTTGTCTACATTTATGAAATGGTTAAAATCATATAAGGGGTGAGGTGAGAAATATTGTGATGAGCAACAAAAGGAGAGAATGATGAATACCCAGGCTCAAAAATTGTATCAAAACACAAATATTTAACAAAATGCCATGGAATTCAATCAGAGAATTATATTCAGCAGGTCCTGAAATAAAATGAATGCTATTTCCTAATTTTTAAACATGAAACATGTTAAATGGCCTCATGAGCCTACTTTCAAATAAAATACTTCATATTTAATTTATTCATTGCTAAAAGTACGCAATGTGTCATTTTCTTCCAGAATTTCAAATACATACACTGAGGGTTGGGATACTTTGCAACTGAGCTGGAAAATCAAAAGGCATCATGACATTCCTTCTGATTTCCTCACAACAAATAGATCCCACTGCTTTAAAGAAGGGCTGTGCTGCCACCCCAAATACCATGAAGCACTTTTTCAGAATAATTTTTAAAGCACGCAGAGCCCTAGTTCATATACATCTTGCAGAGCAGAACATCTTTATACCAGCTTTGGAAGTTCAGTGTCAAAAGTGTTGCAGAAAGACAGTTGTTGAAGCAACTTTAATGTCTTAACTAATAGACAACGTGGTAGCTTTAATTCCGAATTGTAAATAAACCTAAAGGTTCCATAGGGTTAAGGTTCTGGTTATGATTTCCACTTATCCTCTACAACTGGATTAAGAGAGTAACCAAAGAATGGAGTTAACAGAATACAACACCAGGAAACAAATGTTGGGCGTTAACAGTGGAAAACGTTTAAAAAGATACAAGAACAGGAACAAAATAGACCAGACATAAACACCTTCAAACTTGAAGATTATACTTGGTTTATTTTTTTTAAATCATTAAAAACTTGAGACAAATATAGAAAATGCATGTTATGAAAAGATATTTAGTCTAGAAATACTGCAAGGGGTTTTGTCTGGAATGAATGGGCATCAGTGGTGGAATGGATATTACTTCCAGGGCCAATTTGGAAAAAGCATGGCTGTGTGTAGAAAAATAGGATAACCAGAAACTTGCTCACACAGTGTAAGACATCTCCCATTCAATAACTACTTTTGAAAAATCTCTTTGCTTAGCGCACATCAAGAGATTTAGCGACAGATCTACCTTGTGCTTATACCTAAGTCATGGTTATTATGATTGTATATAATAATATATGGTAATTCTTTCAAAAGGTTACTTGAAATCTATGTTGGCCTTTGACTATGCACAGAAATATTTTTCACATGAAATGGTTCCCAAATGGGGCCTGACAATCACTGGTGGTGTACATAGATTGTTCTTAGTCTGGGTATCAAAAATCTCACAATATTGCATTCTTGTTTGAAATCTCATGTGATTTGAGCATACTTGCCCCAAACCTTGCAATATTTCAACTAAGCATACCAAAATTCTGTGTGATTTAATGATTATGAGATCAGTAACTATACTTCTCTTTAAAAAATTAAAGATTTCACCTTTGCTGTGATGTCCACAGCCATCATGCGGTCTTCACTGCCTTATTCAATCCTCAAAGCCCGATAATGATGTAGCAAATCCACATAAATGCAAAGGCTAAGAATTGCTCTTTGAAGATTATTTTTTAACAGAAACCAATTTTTAATTCAAACAAACAAAACAATTGTTTCAAATGTTTTTCTATTATTTTCTATTCCTTATGACTTGCAATTGACTTGCATCAGGGCTTAAAGACAATTCCTATGTTTCTATAAAACATTAAACCTGGTTGTAGATTGTTTTATGTGTAAATTTCAAGATACAGTTTTTAACACTCCCTAAATGGGAATGTTGAAGTAAAATTTTGTTTTGTAAAGTGGTAAAATAAGCATGGTTGGTTTAAGAAGTTGGTTTAAGAAAAAAATGATTTGCTATCATTTGCATTAATCATTTGTGGATAGATTAAAAACTGGTGTGCTTTCTAAAAATAAAATACAAATAAGTTAAGAAATTGGAAAGTAAGTCTTCTTTTGCAGACAACATCTGGCCATAAGCATTGGTACCATTGGTAAGTGTTTCCAACTAATATACAGCTAAAACAAACTAGGACCTGATGCATGTGCCATGCTGGATCATTCATATGCTCAGCCAAAATCAAGTATAGCACAGTGTTGTTTAATAGATCATATGATTCTAGCCAACTCATTCTTGCACTCCCAAATTTCTTAAAATACTGTTGAGATGGAATGGTTATTATAATTCCAGTGATTTGTTTTTAATTAGTAATATAAAATATATATTAAAGCAGTTCTGGGAATTTAAGGAAGTTTATTCAATGGAACAATTAATCCTAAGAAAAATAGGCTGCTGTTCCTTAATATGTAGAAGACATAAAGGAACCTTTCCTGAATGCAGAGAGAGGGATATTTCATTGCTAATTATTTTACTAGTTATTGCCAAAAGTGGCAGCAGTCACCAATATAAGAAGTTATATAAGGGGGCATTTTTGTGTTATTTAATTACAAGAATGCATGTGCTATAAATAAATAATACATTCATTCTACTGCTATGATTTCTTTTTTCTTCCTTATGATTTCATTCACCTATATAGAACAGAAAAAAATAGTTTTATCTCTATTTTGTTCCTATCTATGTGAAAATATTTAATGAAGATCGTGGTTGTTGAATTTTACAAGACAATAATACTGTATTTATTGCTGACCATCACATGGTCACTGCTCAGTGGAAGTTTCAAATTGGGTTTGATTCTGGCTGATTATAGACAAATACTTGCCTTCTTGACCTATCTTTAACAATAACTCTTCCAAATCTATTCTACTAATCTTTTTGATCTTTTTCATCTATCATACCTCAGATAACCTGCTCTCATGTCATGAAGGGCTTTAAAGGTAAATATCTTGGATCAGACCTGGAAGCAGACTTGCAACCAATATGTATACATATATATATATACAGTACATATATTTATATATAATTTTTAGAAAGTTTTGGCAAATTCCAGTAAAACAGTATTTGATTGAGCTCTACACTCCCTATTTCTCTGCTATACTCTCAGTTCTCTTTGCACATTCACCTTGAAAATGAATTATATTTGAATTGCTTTTCAAGAATTTTCTAAGGCCATCTAGTCAGCTTAAGGGGTACAAATCTAAACTTAAAAGTTACATCAGTTACATTTGTATCTCAAGGAACTCAGTTTGTTTATATATTATATAGTAGTTTAGTGGTATCTTTCCTATTTTCTGTTTGCTGACTTTTGTTCTTCTTGTTCTTTGGTGTATTCTTCTTATCAAGTTCATAAGTATATGTTTGTGCATGTTTCCCTGTTAATAGCTAATGAAAAGAAGAGCATTCAGAAAAAAATTATACACATTGAAGGTCAACCTTACCTATCATTTTGAAGAATGTACCAGGATTGCTCATTCATAGATTGCAGGATAATTAGGAAATTAGAAGTCAAGAACAACACAGTTGTGGCTGCTCATGATAACAGGTTTTTATCCATGCATATGTAACATTTCTTATAATAGTGGTAGTGTAATGGCAGTACATCATCTTAACTGCTCTGTATCATGTGGAATAACTGATCAAAGTACTTGCATGTTTGGACATGATAAGCATTCTAAGAATTCAAAGAAGATGTCCCTCAGACCATTTAAGTCTTCTTGTTGCTTCAGGTAAAAATACATTGCAAGTTTCTTTGTTTTACACCTATAGACCTCTAGGCCAGGGGTAGGCAAACTTGGCTCTTTTACACCCTGTGGACTTCAACTCCCAGAATTCCTAAGACAGCTT